>CM041780.1:287103800-287228409 GCA_023374045.1 Limonium bicolor
GAGGCGGTGCCTGTCCTCCTGGTGCTACTCCCACCTGAGCCAGCGCCATAGCGACTATAGCTACAATGTCTTGCAGTCTGATGGGGTCATCTACCTCACCTCCTCGGCCTCGGCCTCTACCTCGGCCTAGCCCAAACATCTGCATAATGCCTTTACATATCAGTTTCTGTTTTAACAGGCTTAGGTTTAGACAGTTGTTAAGACCTTTTCCGGTGGTACAAATAAACATTGATTCCTTACTACTATCCCTCAACCCAAGGCTTGGAAATCCTAAACTCGATAGTATCTAGTCATCATAGCGTTACTACGCTCTGATACCACTTTTTGTAACACCCCAACCACTAATTCGCAATTAACGATAATTATTAACACCCAACACAAATGAAATCGTAGCGGAAAAATAAATTCATCTCCATGGTGTTACCGCCGTTAGTCACCCACGTGACTAACTAGGCCTTTCCAACTCCTTTATAACGCTCTGACAAACTGAATATGCTACCGACAACTCCAACAACAATTACAGATTCCAAAAATAAATACATACCGAGTTCCCAAAGTTATGGGACATACATAAGTTAGGATGGAAATTCCCATATACAAAAAAGGGTATAACCTATATAAGGTATAGTCAAAACAAAAGTATACCCTGTGTCCGATGTCTACCCCACCTATTCTCGGTCAGGTCTCCTCAGCATCCAGTACCTGAAATGGGGGTGCCCGAAGGCTCAGCAATAATGCTGGTATGAAAACGTGCAGCCCACAAGCTACTGGGCCACACTAACTAATTGGTCGTTAACATGCAATCCATTTTACATTTATATAAATAAAATTGTAAACACACAGCATACCACATGCAATTCAATAAATTCACCAAAGTAACAGTACACCGAACAAAAAAAGGTATTAATAAGTCGGTCAGTGTTCATTCTAATATTAGCCTCGAGAATATTGAAGTCCCGCATAGACTTCATTCACTTTTTGAGGACAATCCACACAGTGGGATTGTCAACTCCTAAATCCACGTAGTTATACAGGGTATGTGTAGTCCATTGGATTGGGTGGGTATGTAAACCATGTTAAGTACCGTCTTGCAGACGCTTATTAGGTCGGGTATGAATAAACCCTTCTAACGAGATTGGGACTCTCGCGGTTGTAAAAGGGTAGTTAGCCCCGCAGAAGGATGTAGGTTTCCTTCTGGCCACAATAATGTTGGGTAGTTTGCCCAGCAGGGGATAGTAGACATCCACTTGGCCAAATTACGAATGGGTAGTAAGCCCCGCAGGAGATGGTCTTCTCCTGGCCTCCGTCGCGACATATATATTTGGAAGTCGACTTGATGCAGGTACGGCCACCAGAATTTGCATGCTGGCCCGATACATCTGGGCCCCTCATTTCCCGTATCTTGATCATGTTAGGAGTCTCGCATGGTCATTCATTCTAAATATAGGGCGATTAGTCACATACCACGTTACGGGTATCGACCTTGTGTTATAAGGGAAGCTAGCGAGGAACTTGAGTGCAAGTTCTCTTAACGCAAGCGCACAACATTAATCATTTGTTATCGTATGTACATATGAGTAATTTGATTATTCCCAAGACATAGGAAATCAATTAAAGGCAGTCACGAATAACACACAATCACATACACTGTAACACCCCAACTTCTAAACTCGTCATTACCTCTAAATGTGTCACAATTTACTATAAAACTCGCAGTGGAATACAACAGAGGATGATACAACGCCGTTAGCCACCCTCTTGGCTAACCAGGCCTAACTCAATTACAGTAACGGTCTGATGGCCTGGAACAACCGAGTACACAATACAAACACAATGCTCAATTCATTTCTTTGCTATACCGAGTCTACAATATACCGATGCCAATAACATATTCAGTCTTACTCCTTATTCAAATACATGAGTAAAATAAATCCTAACTTCCCATGCTAACCACCAGCCCCGTCCTACTCTCGAACGGTGTCTCTTCGGTGTACCTGAAAAATAAAAGCGATACCCCTAGGGGCTCAGCTTACGCTGCATATGAAATTCGCATACCCCGCATGCTAACCGGGGTACACCGACTACTTTTGTCAAGAGCATGAGATTCATTTTAATTCAATCAACATGCCACATCGCAATACATTACATATGTACACTACACAAGGATTCACATTCACCCATGGAATACAATCCTTAACTAACATACAAGGTTGTTAGTTGTATTAATTTGCTCTTAGGCCTTGAGGGTTTCTACCACACTATGCCTTGGTTACTTATTCAATAACTCACCCATTCACTCAGGTTACTCATTCTTAAACTCGCCCATTCTCTTGGGTTACTCATTCTTACACTCATCTATTCTCTTAGGTTACTTATACTTATCTCACCCCACTCTTGGGTTACTTACTCTTTAACTCACCCACACTGTTGGGTTACTAATACTCAAGCTCTTGTAGATTCTCGAGACACTACGGGTCTCCTACGTCGCGCTTGGTTCTATTAAAACTTACTAAGGCCAAAACACATGGCACTCAAGCATAGTTCAACTAGCTCCCAGAACTCTCTCTTAGTTCCTACTACTCACACATAGGTCCGACTACTCTCAGACTACTCACATTCCCATACACTCCTTTCTCGGAGTTATAATATAATTACGTATATTAATCTAGGAGCATCTCTCTCGATGTTCCTAATGATTTGGGAACATTACTTAAAATCAGGTAATCTTAGGTTCAAGGGTTACCCTTATAATCATATACTTAAACTTTCAGTTATTTTCTTATACCGAGTAAAATCCTCATATAGGAGGTCGACCATGTCTCAAGGGAGTTACTAATCCCTTAGGTCTCTTTTACCGATCTTACAAGTTCATATCATTTGACTAACTTCAATCCTCACGATGGAGGTTCATTCATCTCTCCACTCTTATTTATTTCGTGGATTGTTTCAATATGGTTTTCTAACCATTATCGGGTGCCCACTCATCCCGTACATCTCCTCACACTCTAAGGAGTTCATATGTTTGTGTTATCGTTATACTTTAATCGATAGCTTGTGTGTTTACACGTTCCCGTTATGTCATGAAACTACCTGATCTACGGGTCTCTAGTCAACCATTATTCACTATGAGTCGGTCTATACACTAAGTTAGACCTCACCAACATTTAAGCACGTTAGCTCATACAATATACATCTAGACATACATAAACAAGCAAGGGTTCATTTTCATGCTTTAGTCTTGATTAAGCCGGCACACAACACACAAATCAGAGTAACTTGGTTAGCATACGGGGCATGAGAAAATCATACCTTTCACCTTGGTTTCACTTTTACCGTGTCACCTCACTTGCTCGGTTCTCACTCGATCCACTGGTAACACTACAAGTGTTCTCATTAACACGAAGGCATTACGGCACTTAAATAAATACTACTCCCATACTAACCCGTTATCCTGTTATCTCGGTTTTACTTTAGTTAGTTTGAGTTCTCACATCTCACTCACTTCTAACACTTTCTTACACTTCTTAGGCCCTTTACATGTCACCAAACCAGGCCTAAACATCATCTAACATCATTAACATTCAAACCCCCATCATTAGAAACCTTTAAAACACTCACGGGGCATTTCTGGGGGTGGTCCGGGACATTGTCCTTACCTAAAGTCCTGGACCAATACTTTGTCAAACTTTCGGCAGAAAATAGCATGTGGTCTGGGACCTTGTACCTAGGCCAAGTCCCGGACCAAGGTAGACTTTGTACTCTCGCGCTAATTTGAGTGTGGTCCGGGACTTTGTCCAAGGACCAAGTCCCGGACCCTGCTAAAATCTGCTACAAACATGATTTTTCCACTCCAAATCAATCCTTAAACCACCCTTAAACTTTCCCTAATCTTTCCACACGTTTTCTACATGTTTAACCACCTTAAAACATGCTCTAAACCTCTTCGAAATTAGGTTTAATCCATACTCAAATTCTTATTTAAATTCACACATTTTGCATTCTCATTTTGCACTAATGCACACTTGTGCATTTTCTATCCTCTCTTGGCACTTGCATTATTGTTCTCTCCCTATTTGACCATTCCAAATATTCCAAGACAATGCACTTCTCATGCCAAGGTTCATGCTTCAATCTTAAAGCCTTAAATCTTCTTTGTTTCCTAAAACTCCTAAGGCACTTAAACAACTCTTTTGCTACAGGTTTTTGCGCAAATCTACTACCTCAAAACAAGCATTTCCAAAGTGGTTAACTAACCCAAATCAACCTCCATACATACCTATCTAACACTAGGTTATTCTTCACTAAAAACAACACTTAAATCACTTATATTTCTACCTGAATTTTGCTATAGTCCGGCTACTTTTCTAACATTGCCCAAAACTCATCTCTTCATTTAATTCATCCTAAAACTAGCCAAACCACAAGGGTTCTACCAGCACACATACAAAACCATCAAAACTCATCAAATCCTCCAAATGTAACACAATACATAAATCATAAGGTGCATTGCTCTTAGGCTCTTAAACCAAGCATTAATTCACAAATGCATTAAACACTACTGCAACCCTTCCTTATTTCAACAAATCACATCCCATCACATGATTGGGTTCATTCATTTATTTATTTTCCCTTCCTAATTTCTAAAAGCATTAAACTAGGCTCCAAAGTAAATTACTTACCTCTTGTTCACAAGCCTTTCCTCTTTTCACTCCTCTTCTTTCTCTTCTCTTTTCTCTTGCTTGGAAATCGGCCAAAGGCCATGGAATTGCCCCTCTCCAAGTCAATATTCAAAGAAAGAAATGAGCTTAAGTAAAAACACTTAACCTCATTAATTAGAAATGCTTAAAGCTCTAAAATTGGTGATTACCTTGAAACCCTAGGATGGGGTTTTGATCAAGAATCAAAGGGGAACTCCCAAACCACCATTGAAGACTTGGAGGATAGCTCAAACAAGGAAAATCAAGGCATTAAAACTTGCCAAAATCGGCCAACACAATAGGGTGAAGGAAAATGTATTTTTCTTTGGACATTTTTACCTTGGATGAAAGATTAAGCTTTAAACTTCAAAATGATGTGCTTTTCTCTTCAAATGGCCAATACCCATGAAAGTGAACTTCTTACTTTTTGAATTTTGTAACACCCCAACTACTAACAACACACTTAACAACAGCTTGCAGCGGAAATCACAACTCACAACATAACTTAACTCCTTGGTGTTACACGCCGTTAGCCACCCACGTGGCTAACAAGGCAAACATACATACATTGTACCGGTCTGATGGACGAAACTCCCGAGCAACTACACATAAATCCCGTTCCATGTCCAATGATCATTATACACTTACATTACAATGTACCGAGTATCTTCCAACTACGCCGATACAAATTCGGTCTTACTACACCTACGATACATCCACAATTCTCATGACTACCACGTACAAATAACTACCCCGTCCTACTCTCGAACGGCTTCTAGCTCCTTGTACCTGAAATAGAAAAGGAAGAAAAGGGTGGCCCCCAAGGGGCTCAGCACCTTTGCTGGTATGGTAATCCCGCAGCCCGCATGCTACCGGGCCACGCACAACTAATTGTCGTCTTAGCATGTGATTGATTTTAAAACATACACAACTACACACATACTTCATGCTTAAAAGCAAACATCCATTAGTAGGACACAAACACAAGATTAGCACACACAACATAACCATACACTTCACTTGATAACATACACACAACTTAGTTCCATTCTTCTTAGGGAACATAAACTTTACTTAGGGAGTGCCGGGGTGATAGAAGCCCGAGCACAACATACATACATTTTCTTTACTTAGGTGTGGCGGCCTCATATAGGACCGATCACACCTTGCACAATTTCCCCTAGCTCCAATAATGATGAGGTAGGTAAGCCTTGGTTAAGCTTGTGGGTGGTTGTAATTCAAGGAGGAAAAACAACCGCAACATAATAGAGAGGGAGTCGAAGCGAACTTAGGCATCAACACCCTACCAACATTACACATGATTTCCCCCTAACCCGATTGGAAGTTGGGTAGGTAAGCTTTGGCTAAGCTAGTGGGAGGTCGAAATCCAATGAAGGAAAACAACCCTAACATAGCAGGATGGGAGTTAATTCACATATATACATCAACTCCCAAACAACACGCGTGACCGGAATGACCGGATTCCTCACCATACATAACATATACATATTAGTTAAAGGTTCCTTTATGGAACTCATCACAAACATACATCACATAGTGTTACTAACTGTGTTAGACCAGAAGGTGAGTAACATCCCTTTTTAACAAACATGGATAACTGTATCCGATAGCAACAACACACAAAGCAAAGTCACATACATCACACAGTCACAACATACACAAACGCACGGATAGCCGTAGTTAGAACGTTCCCTTGGGTTGGGACGTTTATTCCGAATACCGATCTCTTATGTGAACCTAAGGTCGGTTAACTATTATTTAACACATAATTAGGGTTAAGCGGTATCGGAATTAATTACGTCACAATAATGAATTACTATAAACTCATTTCATGCTTTATCTTGCAAGGTGGCAAACACACAGAAAAACACATTGGCATACAAGCCGGTGTAATCCGGTAGGACACAGGTTGCAAGAAAACCATACCTTACACCATGGGTTACTCTACCGTGTCCCCGAGGGTTCACTCCAACGCGCCATCTCACGCTCCCCGGATAGTTTTTGAACAACTGGTAATATTTAAAATGTTTTATTAAAAACAAAGTCTTACGGTATGTAAGCTTCTATTACTTCCGTACTTACCCCGTTATCCCGGTGTACTTAATGTTCTTATACTCTCAACTTGCTTGGTTACTTTTACACTTGTTTTCATACTCATATGCTTACTTTCTTACCTTTATTATTTCAATTGTAGTGTACTACCACATACATATGCATATATGTGTATAGGCATATATATATATACATATGATTATTATAACCATATAGTAAAATATATATATATATATATATTTTGACTCGACCGGACTTGCGACCGACCTTGCAAGTCCGGTCCATTCCAGTAGCTACCAGTACGGGAAATTTTCTGGCTCGATCGAACTTGCAAGTCCGGTCGCAAGTTCGGTCCATTCCAGTAGCTTGCATTACGGGAATTTTCCTGGCCGACCGAACTTGCAAGTTCGGTCGCAAGTTCGGTCCATTCTAGAAGGTTTCTGACGGGGGAATTTTCTGGTCCAACCAAACTTGCATGTCCGGTCGCAAGTCCGGTCGATTCCAGAAGGTTTCCCGCCTTTGTAAATCTGGGCTCGACCGAACTTGCAAGTCCGGTCGCAAGTCCGGTCCGGCCCAGTACTTCAGTTTTAAAATCTGTTTTCAGTCCTCTCTTTTACCCATTACTTCCCCAATCTTCCTACACTTAATCCCACATATTTTAACACTACTTAGGCCCTCAAAACTGCCTCGGTTCATCCCCCAAATACCTTACTCATTTCTAAACCCATATACACAATTTTTCCTCACTCCCTTCAATACTTGTAACAGTTTTTGTTACATTTATGCTACAGATTTTATTACTCAATCCTCACTCTCCAATTAACAATCGATGGTCATTACCCATCTCTACTAATCCCAATGCATACCTTGGTTCTCCCATTCACCAAGTCACTCTTTAATGCACAGTTCCTACCAAAATTTTGCCATAGCTCACCTATAATTCTTACTTATCCACACATATCTTTTCTCATCAGCTTCATCCCTATTCTAGCCAACCACAAGGGTTCTAACAGCACATAACAAATCCTCAAACCTAAAGCATTTGGCTCTTAAGGCCCTCAGCTCAACACTAATTCACACACCTCCCAACACCAACTAAACACATTACAACACAGATTTTAATCCACAATTTGGGTTCATTAATTTGTTTACCCATCCCAAACACTTAAACAATTATAGACAAGGTTTAAGGTGAATTTCTTACCTTAATTTCACAAGTCTCCGTAATTCCCCTCTTGCTCCTCATCTCCTCCAAAAATCGGTTAAGAAGGTATGGAGTTTCCAAACTCCATCCCAACATCCAAGAACACAAAAACATACTTAATTTAATTATCTAAACCCTTGGAATATCTCAATTCAATAAAAGGGCTAGAACACAAAGTTAGGGTTTACCTTTTTGAAGCTTTTAAGAGGGATTCTCACCCTTGGATCAAGAAGGAAATTACTCCACCATTGAAGGGTCAATTTGGAGCTCAAGAACAAGAAAAAAAAAACAAGGTATGAGGATAGGCAAAATCGGCCAACAAGGAAAGATGGAGAAAATGAGTTTTTCTTGGGACCTTTTTACCTTGTTTGAAAGAGGAGACTCCAAGCTTCCTTTTGATGTCAATTTCTCTTCAAATGGGGAAAACCCATGGAGATGAAGTTCATCCTTTTTGAATTTTGAAAAGAGAGATTGATAGAGAATGATGAGAGGATGAATAATATGTATTTATTTTTGTGATTTGAGCTTTATCAAAGCTTGGGCAAGGCAAAGAATGGCAAGGAGCCATGGGAGAAGAGGGGAGAGCTTCACAATCGGCTGCAACCAGGAGGGAGAAGAAAGAAATCGCAGAGAAGAAAGAAAGGGAGGAAAGAGAAGAGGGGAAAAAGAAATAAAGGAGGAGAGAGAGGGAAAAGGGGTATTTGTGCCCTTTGTTATTTTGCTCTCTTGACTTAATTAATTAGTTACCTAGTCTCATGTGAGTGGGCTGTCTACATAAATAAAACCGGCCCACTACTGTAAACATGCTAGAGCATTTTTCGTCTCTTAACAGAAAACGCCCATTTATTTACCCGGTTTAGAACTATTCACTAACCGGGACCGTTTTCCGGAATTCTCTCATCCCTTTAATTTTAATGGTTGTTAAACTCCCATTAATGTTTAATTATAGTTACATATTCAACTATGATTTTTACGGGGTCATTTAACTGTTTAAAGTCACGTTTTCGGGTTTTCTCGAAAAACGCGTTTTAAGACTCCGTTAGCGTTCTAACGCATTGTTCGGATCCGTTTTCTTCCGGAATTTTTCCCACATGTTTCTTAGTGTGTAATTAGGGTATAGAAATAGATTCATAACTCTAATGAAGGTTATGTACCTCCTAAAATAATTAAATACGCATTTTCACGTTTTGTGACCTTTACGCATTTTCTTCTTCTTTTTGGTTTTCATTTCTTCACCAATGATCTTAAGGACTTAATTAGCCTTAGAAAATCTTAATTACAAAATTAATTAACACATTAAGGTTTGGGGTATTTCAATCTACCCCCCTTAAAAGAACTTCGTCCTCAAAGTTCACACTTCCCACACATCATTGGTAGAATACGGGGATTACTTGCAACATAAAACTTCCATAACAAACATATTTTACATCACAACCTCGGACTTAACGGCCCGGGTAACACATCCATGCATACATAACATACTTACATCGTAACCTCGGACTTGATAGTCCGGGTACCTTAACAACATTGTTCCTACATAACAACCCTTAGACTCTTAGGTCTGGGTAACATAACACTTTCAGGACTCAACATATTAGGACTCTAGGTCAAAACAATATCTATTACATATACCACACAACATGTCTTAGCATGTATATCAACCAGAAATTCCTTTTCCATCTCTTCATGGGTTCGAGACCCATGTTGAGTACATATACACTGTGATCCCGCAGAACCGGTCGCGATGGACACTCTGGTCCCCGTTCTTTTGGGAGATCAAAACAATTGCATACATCTTTAAAATATACTTCTCATGTCACCGATCCGAAGACAAAGGCTCATACATCCTCAGCTCGTGAGCAAGTAATACGAAAATACTCTACATGAGGTTAAGTAGAATGAAATCCTTTATTGGAAAATACCAGTTGAAAATCCTTTTTACAAGGTCAAATAAAAAGTAGTCCTTCCTTTGAAAATACCACTTAAGAATCTTAGAATATTAATTGAAGTCTTAAAAATACCAATTGAAAATCTGAAACCCAATTTAAAATTCTTTGAAAACACAATTCAACTCCAAGTCCAATTATTGTTAACTGCATCTTATTCTTGATGTGATTATTTGTGACCACTTATAGGGAGTTTCAAGATTCATCCAACCCTAATGTGATCAGCATCAGTGTTGAATTATCTTTCCACCCTAATTTGTGTTCGGCTTCCCTTGATCTCATGATAATCAAGTTTCACCTCCCACTTCATTTTCAAACAACAGCTAATTCAAGCATGTACCATTTTCTATCTTTTAATCCATCTAGTCATAATCATTACATCTCCAAGGGATAGAACTCCGTCTATCAATCATCACCCAAATTCAACTTAATCCGAGTTACCTAGGGAATTTAATTCTTACTAGGTTCTGTATTGGTGTCATACCTCTCCATAAATCACAACACTGTATATATACACATATCTATATATATTTTTATATCAAAATATAATACACAATATTACATTTGATATCATATGACCATATACTGTCGGGGCTTTAGTTCCCCGGGAGTTTTTCTACTCCCTTACACTTATACTTTCACATACATCCGTTAACACAATAAACACACTTATCACAATGGTATTCGCATCTTCTGTGCGCAATTACCACAATTACACCATGAATGAATGTGTATGTTTATGTAACACAACACCAATCATCAAAACAAATTATTTTGTGCTATGCACACCATTGTTCACGTACACTTGTACGGTAAAACACACTAATTGGTTTCACGCTCTACCCCCCTTAAAAGGGATTACGCCCACGTAATCAATCACTTAACCACTGGTTTATAACGTCCTACCGTCGTGAAGTGTTGTATCTCCACGCGGTTTATTATACAATATGTTCTGGTTTGAGGATCTTAGCCATATTGGCGGTTTAGTCCCTAACCAAGAATTCTCCTTAGAGTTTATTTAATTCATAACCAGTTTCGATTCTGGCCTATGAAACTTCTAGGCATTAATAATTGCCATTCACTCATGTTCACAACGGACATCCAACTCTTGAATCGCTGGCTCACTAGTTTCTGCTGCGCGACTCTTGATAACTTCGAGCTTAGTTTGCCCCCTTCATTATTCTTACTGTATTGTATATCTTCGATTATCACCTTCATCTTGGTAATAACGATTTCTCAACCGATGCGTGGTATTTCTTACCAAGAGCGAGTTCGGTGAGTTACAACTTCCTATTTACTTCCATGATAATTTACTGTATTCCACACTGATTTACTTAATTTCTTCCGACTTACTGTCGGTTACGTTTGAGCTACTACCTATTGTGTAGTACTCTGTCGTTTATTTCCAACACTTGAGGTATATTCCATACCGATATTTAACATTCGTGTTATTGTAGTCACTTATGCCAATCAGGTACCCTTTGATTGGTACAACCGTGCTCCTCTCATGCATCGGTTTTATCACACCGTAAGTCTTGTTCTTCTGTCACATTTAACATTTCCCAAACTTCCTAGCTGCCTCATTTGATCATTACCGCGCAAGAGCAATACCAAAACACTCAGTCATACAGAGTGCAGAGGCGTAAACCCTTGACAGTAAATCTCTTATGAGATAGCAATAGGAATTCATACTGTGTTCCTTATCACCTAGTAGCGACTACTGGCTTATTGCCCAGCCTGTTTATCATCACTTATCTTGTATCTCCACTGGTTTCTTATTTGCCATATTATTATTTGGCAATACTTATACAACGGTCGCTTACTGCGCACCGTGCTCTTACTCATTGTATAACATTAACTTACACTGCATCCACTATTATATTAGCTTCCGCTATTACACTGTGTTTTGCCACTTATTCGGCTGACTGCTGAATACTCTACTCTTCGAGCCTCTATGCTCCTTGAGCATTGTTCATTACACATCTAGCATCCCACACCTATGGTGGTTGCCATTAGGCTTATCACCCTTTTCGTCTGCACAACTGGTACGAATACTTCTTTTCGTATTAGCAGCATGGTCAACTCTTAACACATTCTCTGAATTTAGTTCACATAACTACTGCTGTTGCGGTCTCACAATATCAAGAGGTGTCCCCACACTTTAAGCAGTGGTTCGTTATCCGCTTACTTACTTATATAACGTAAACTTCTGTGATCAATAACATTTTCTTAACACATTCGATTTGTGGCTTTTAAGCTTTATTGCCTCGAGCTCTGCCCGTTGTAGGCTGTCCACACACATTACATGGTTTAGATTGGTATTGGGCCCTATGACAAGGTCATAGTATCACGGTTCCTTTCATGGGATGCCCCTTCAAGGATGTCAGACTTCCTCCTGACGTCTTATGCTTAAATTGGGTGTTAGTTTCAACCCTTGCATTTCTATCATGTTATTCCGTTCAACCACTGTTGATCCAAACACCCTTTTAAGGATAGTTCCTGGGTGTTACTAGGTCATGCCATTAAATCTGGCTTGTACTTATGAGTACGTTTGATTAACTACATCGCCTTGCGTTCTTGGCCGGGTTAGATATCCTCTTCAGTGAGTTTGATGTCTCCTGTTAGTTTAAGTGATCATTCCGGGAGTCTCATCCCGATCATTGCACATTGACGTGTTCATAGTAGGCATCTGTCTCGCCATATTTAGGCTGGGTACTTACTCCAGCTGTTACGTTCATCCATCCGGATCCTTAAGACACATATGATGTCCTTGCTTACTAATCAATGCACTTTGCACTTGTTTACCTTTAAATGTTTCCTTAAAATGGTTTCACTGATTCTTTTAGTCTTGTTGGTAATTCATTCTCTTGCTTGACTTTTACTTCGGACCGTAGTATGGAGTCAACTACTTCCCGTGTTCCAGACTCCACTTGTATACATATGTGGGGTATCCTACTGATACATTGCTACTTGTCCGACTACCCCATAAGAAGGTTTGTCAGGCCCACAAGCTCCTATCGGAGTGCGGTCGTCCCACATTACTGTTGGTACACTCGTAGTGTCCGTCACACGCCTAGGTGAAGTATTCTGTTGTCAACTCCTCTTATATTATCCTGTGATAATATGCATTCCGTGCTTCCCGAACTTAATCAAGGGAAAGTTTATCCACTGTTGTATTCTTATGAACTCAATCCATTCCTCGGGTTGCTACCCTTGGGTTTACCGGTTTCCATCCGGTTATTTAAAAGTAACTGGGTAAAACTTACCTACCATGTGGCATTGAGGCCATTGTAGGTCCTTTGGTTTGGTTTAAAAGAAGAATTGAAATAAAGTGGGTTTGAAAGAAAATTTGGTTTTGAAAAAAGGTTTTGAAAATGAATTTAAGTTGAAAGAAAAATTATCTTGGTTTCACAACGTTTCTTGCCTTAACCAAGTCTAGCTTCCTGCTGACTGGTGTATTTTCAATTACAGAGGTCAGGCTGCTAAGCCCTTCCAAAGTTATGATGATCTCACTTAACTTCATGGTACTTTACTCAGTACCGGTAGTTGTTAAAATTTTCCGTACAGTCTTGTTATAACAGCACTTGCCTTGGCAAGTGCGCCATGCTAACTGGCTACTGGTTCAATACACATCGGTTCGGTATTGCTTTCGCCCGCTCTAACATCAGTGGCCTTGCTGACCCTTGCTTGATCTTACAGTCTTAACAATAAATCTTCTGGTTACTTCTCACTATCTTCACGTGATAACCATTAATTAGGGTGTTTCCCATTCTAGGAGACCCCTTTTTACTTAGTATCGTATCCTCCTCGCACAACGTTGCAGTTCCTTAATCCGGTTGGTATACCGTTGGTGTATTAGTTAACATTGTAGTCCCGTAGACACTCGTCTCGAGTTTCATTACTTCGCTTCTTGCCTGTTGCACAGTTGGTGCGTTGCAAGCTGGTTGTCCTCGACTACTCCGCATGTCGACCCAGGTTGCCGGAAATTCTATTTTCTTATGCTTAAGATCCTTTACTTTTCGCTACCTCATGCGGCAAACAATGTTAAAATGGAGACCGTCTTCGGGATTCACTCTTTCCGGGATCTACCGTGTGACAGGTTCTCCGTACTTATAAGGACACTTAATATCAGCCGGATCGGGTATTCCCGAGTAAGAGAGGGCTTTCATCTCTCTGGCATTCTTCCCGAGTTATAAAATAGGGTTTGTGGAGGGCGGGATGGATATTGTAGGTATCCAGTACACACTGGTTTTTCCTAACTAGCGTACTTTTCACGCTATCACTCAACCCTTACCCAAGGTCTTAAAATCCTAACTCGGTACTTCCTAAGCTCGGTAATTCAGTCATCAGAGCGATACTTCGCTCTGATACTTTTGTAACACCCCAACTACTAACAACACACTTAACAACAGCTTGCAGCGGAAATCACAACTCACAACATAACTTAACTCCTTGGTGTTACACGCCGTTAGCCACCCACGTGGCTAACAAGGCAAACATACATACATTGTACCGGTCTGATGGACTAAACTCCCGAGCAACTACACATATCCTGTTCCATGTCCAACGATCATTATACACTTACATTACAATGTACCGAGTATCTTCCAACTACGCCGATACAAATTCGGTCTTACTACACCTACGATACATCCACAATTCTCATGACTACCACGTACAAATTACTACCCCATCCTACTCTCGAACGGCTTATAGCTCCTTGTACCTGAAATAGAAAAGGAAGAAAAGGGTGGCCCCCAAGGGGCTCAGCACCTTTGCTGGTATGGTAATCCCGCAGCCCGCATGCTACCGGGCCACGCACAACTAATTATCGTCTTAGCATGTGATTGATTTTATTTAAACATACACAACTACACACATACTTCATGCTTAAAAGCAAACATCCATTAGTAGGACACAAACACAAGATTAGCACACACAACATAACCATACACTTCACTTGATAACATACACACAACTTAGTTCCATTCTTCTTAGGGAACATAAACTTTACTTAGGGAGTGCCGGGGTGATAGAAGCCCGAGCACAACATACATACATTTTCTTTACTTAGGTGTGGCGGCCTCATATAGGACCGATCACACCTTGCACAATTTCCCCTAGCTCCAATAATGATGAGGTAGGTAAGCCTTGGTTAAGCTTGTGGGTGGTTGTAATTCAAGGAGGAAAAACAACCGCAACATAATAGAGAGGGAGTCGAAGCGAACTTAGGCATCAACACCCTACCAACATTACACATGATTTCCCCCTAACCCGATTGGAAGTTAGGTAGGTAAGCTTTGGCTAAGCTAGTGGGAGGTCGAAATCCAATGAAGGAAAACAACCCTAACATAACAGGATGGGAGTTAATTCACATATATACATCAACTCCCAAACAACACGCGCGACCGGAATGACCGGATTCCTCACCATACATAACATATACATATTAGTTAAAGGTTCCTTTATGGTACTCATCACATACATACATCACATAGTGTTACTAACTCTGTTAGACCAGAAGGGGAGTAACATCCCTTTTTAACAAACATGGATAACTGTATCCGATAGCAACAACACACAAGGCAAAGTCACATACATCACACAGTCACAACATACACAAACGCACGGATAGCCGTAGTTAGAACGTTCCCGTGGGTTGGGGCGTTTATTCCGAATACCGATCTCTTATGTGAACCTAAGGTCGGTTAGCTATTATTTAACACATAATTAGGGTTAAGCGGTATCGGAATTAATTACGCCACAATAATGAATTACTATAAACTCATTTCATGCTTTATCTTGCAAGGTGGCAAACACACAGAAAAACACATTGGCATACAAGCCGGTGTAATCCGGTAGGACACAGGTTGCAAGAAAACCATACCTTACACCATGGGTTACTCTACCGTGTCCCCGAGGGTTCACTCCAACGCGCCATCTCACGCTCCCCGGATAGTTTTTGAACAACTGGTAATATTTAAAATGTTTTATTAAAAACAAAGTCTTACGGTATGTAAGCTTCTATTACTTCCGTACTTACCCCGTTATCCCGGTGTACTTAATGTTCTTATACTCTCAACTTGCTTGGTTACTTTTACACTTGTTTTCATACTCATATGCTTACTTTCATACCTTTATTATTTCAATTGTAGTGTACTACCACATACATATGCATATATGTGTATAGGCATATATATATTTGACTCGACCGGACTTGCGACCGACCTTGCAAGTCCGGTCCATTCCAGTAGCTACCAGTACAGGAAATTTTCTGGCTCGACCGAACTTGCAAGTCCGGTCGCAAGTTCGGTCCATTCCAGTAGCTTGCATTACGGGAATTTTTCTGGCCGGCCGAACTTGCAAGTCCGGTCGCAAGTTCGGTCCATTCTAGAAGGTTTCCGACGGGGGAATTTTTTGGTCCGACCGAACTTGCATGTCCGGTTGCAAGTCCGGTCGATTCCAGAAGGTTTCCCGTCTTTGTAAATCTGGGCTCGACCGAACTTGCAAGTCCGGTCGCAAGTCCGGTCCGGCCCAGTACTTCAGTTTTAAAATCTGTTTTCAGTCTCTTTTACCCATTACTTCCCCAATCTTCCTACACTTAATCCCACATATTTTAACACTACTTAGGCCCTCAAAACTGCTAGGTTCATCCCCCAAATACCTTACTCATTTCTAAATCCATATACACAATTTTTTCCTCACTCCCTTCAACACTTGTAACAGTTTTTGTTACATTTATGCTACAGATTTTATAACTCAATCCTCACTCTCCAATTACCAATCCATGGTCATTACCCATCTCTACTAATCCCAATGCATACCTTGGTTCTCCCATTCACCAAGTCACTCTTTAATGCACAATTCCTACCAAAATTTTGCCATAGCTCACCTATAATTCTTACTTATCCACACATGTCTTTTCTCATCAGCTTCATCCCTATTCTAGCCAACCACAAGGGTTCTAACAGCACATAACAAATCCTCAAACTTAAAGCATTTGGCTCTTAAGGCCCTCAGCTCAACATTAATTCACACACCTCCCAACACCAACTAAACACATTACAACACAGATTTTAATCCACAATTTGGGTTCATTAATTTGTTTACCCATCCCAAACACTTAAACAATTATAGACAAGGTTTAAGGTGAATTTCTTACCTTAATTTCACAAGTCTCCGTAATTCCCCTCTTGCTCCTCATCTCCTCCACAAATCGGTTTTGAAGGTATGGAGTTTCCAAACTCCATCCCAACATCCAAGAACACAAAAACATACTTAATTTAATTATCTAAACCCTTGGAATATCTCAATTCAATAAAGGGGCTAGAACACAAAGTTAGGGTTTACCGTTTTGAAGCTTTTAAGAGGGATTCTCACCATTGGATCAAGAAGGAAATTACTCCACCATTGAAGGGTCAATTTGGATCTCAAGAACAAGAAGAAAAAAAAACAAGGTATGAGGATAGGCAAAATCGACCAACAAGGAAAGATGGAGAAAATGAGTTTTTCTTGGGACCTTTTTACCTTGTTTGAAAGAGGAGACTCCAAGCTTCCTTTTGATGTCAATTTCTCTCTAAATGGGGAAAACCCATGGAGATGAAGTTCATCCTTTTTGAATTTTGAAAAGAGAGATTGATAGAGAATGATGAGAGGATGAATAATATGTATTTATTTTTGTGATTTGAGCTTTATCAAAGCTTGGGCAAGGCAAGAATGGCAAGGAGCCATGGGAAGAAAGGGGAGAGCTTCACAATCGGCTGCAACCAGGAGGGAGAAAATGAAATCGCAGAGAAGAAAGAAAGGGAGGAAAGAGAAGAGGGGAAAAAGAATAAGGGGGAGAGATGGAAAAGGGTATTTGTGCCCTTTGTTATTTTGCTCTCTTGACTTAATATTAGTTACCTAGTCTCATGTGAGTGGGCTGTCTACATAAATAAAACCGCCCACTACTGTAAACATGCTGGAGCGTTTTTCGTCTCTTAACAGAAAACGCCCGTTTATTTACCTGGTTTAGTACTATTCACTAACCGGGACCGTTTTTCGGAATTCTCTCATCCCTTTAATTTTAATGGTTGTTAAACTCCCATTAATGTTTAATTATAGTTACATATTCAACTATGATTTTTACGGGGTCATTTAACTGTTTAAAGTCACGTTTTCGGGTTTTCTCGAAAACGCGTTGTAAGACTCCGTTAGCGTTCTAACGCATTGTTCGGATCCGTTTTCTTCCGGAATTTTTCCCACATGTTTCTTAGTGTGTAATTAGGGTATAGAAATAGATTCATAACTCTAATGAAGGTTATGTACCTCCTAATATAATTAAATACGCATTTTCACGTTTTGTGACCTTTACGCATTTTCTTCTTCTTTTTGGTTTTCATTTCTTCACCAATTATCTTAAGGACTTAATTAGCCTTAGAAAATCTTAATTACAAAATTAATTAACACATTAAGGTTTGGGGTATTTCAATTTTGAAAAGAGGGAAGTGTTGAGCTTGATGAGAGGATCACAAATATGTAATTATTTTTGTGATTTAAGCTTAGAGCTAGCTTGGGCAAGAAGAAGAAGTTGAAGAAGCCATGGGAGAGGGCTTCATTTTTGTTCCAGAACAGAGGGAAGGGAGGAGGACAGTGGGAAAGGAAGAAGGAAGGAGGGGAAGAAAAGAGGAAGTGAGGGAGGAGAGAGAGTAAAACCCCCATTTTCTACTTTTCCACTTTTTCTTCTTTTTACTTTTCTTTCTTTCTTTACTAGCTAACAAAAGAGAAGGGGAGACTTATTTGAATAATAAAAATTGGCCCCACCTATATTAGTGAGCTGGAGCTTTTTTTTACAGAAAACGCTGGTAATTTTACCCGGTTTGGCACTATTCACTAACCGGGCCCGCTTTTTTAATTTTTCTTGTTTCTTTGAATTTAATGGTTCTTAGGTTTCCATTAATACTTAATTATAGTTATTTAGTCAACTATAATTTTTACGGGTCTATTTGACCACTTGAAGTCTCGTTTTCGGGTTTTCTCGAAAAACATGCTTTAAAACTCCATTAGCGTTTTAATCCATTATTTGGATCCGTTTTCTTTAAGAATCACTCCCGTATACTAATTAGGCCTAAATAAGCCTTATGAATCCATCTCGGACCCTAACCAAGGTCATACACCTCCTATACTCATTTAACGCGCGTTTTAGCGTTTTTCGCGCCTTACGCGTTTTCTCCTTTCCTTTGGTTTTATTCTCTTTACCAACACTCTCTAGGCACCTTTAGGCCTTTAATTATCTCATTAGGATAATTTAATCACTATTTTTTGTTCCGGGGTATTAAAATATACCCCCCTTAAGAACTTTGTCCTCAAAGTTGGTGTAACTAATATCGTTACTCTCATGGGGGTACTATGCCAAGGTTATAATACATGTATAACCTTACAGACTCCACAAGTCGGTCTCATTTCACACTACACATACCACACACATATCACAACATGTATAGCAATCAAAATACTCTTTGTACTCTCTCCATGGAATCGGTCCGAAGACAAGAAGGCACTACAGTCCTCGAATCCATGTAGAGTAATATATTGCTGATCCCTCAGGTACCGGTCACGTTGGACACTTACGCTCTCCGGTCCACGGCCTTTTCATGACAAATGGGCACTTACTCTCTCTAGCCCACGGTCCCTTCGGTACTGATCAAAACGTTACACATATACATATCCTCAGGCACTCTGGTTGACTCACTCAACACAGGACATTTTCAGGGTACTCTCCCCGTCCCGCTGCCTTTGGAAAAATCCCACACTGTCACCGCCCCAACCGGTCACTTAGGACCGCCGCACGTACGGCGCAATGGTTTCAAAACCATTTTTCGCCTTCATGCTTGAAGGATGATCCTTTTTCAAATTCTGTTTGAAATTTCTCTTTTAAATCATCACACAACTCCAAATTCGGTTTATGGTAGTGGTATCTTTTCTTACCACTTATAGCGAGCTTCAAGAATCATCCAACCCTGATGTGATCAGCATCAGTGTTGAACTATCCTTCCACCCCAATTTGTGTTCGGTTTCCCTTGATCGCTAGCAGATCAAGTTCCACCTTCCACATCAGTTTCAAACAATCAGATAGTCAAACATTTTCGTTTTCTATCTTTTACTCTTTCTAGTCATATTCATAAAACAATCTGTTTTAACTTATCTTTATCGTGGAACTTAAGTCATCCATTATTCTCTATTGGTCTCATTTACCTTGCTTAGGCAACTCATGGATTATTTCCTCAAATTGTTACTCAATTTAAAGCATACCACATACAACTCCAAAGGATGGAACTCACTCCATCAACAATACCCAAACAAAATTACCTAGGGGAACTCACTTCCTACTAGGTTACACATCGGTTTCATACCGATTCTTACTCATCATACTCATGTCTAATCTCAATAGACACAAGTTTATGTAACATGAGTTCCAATCATCAAAATAATTTCTTTTGTGCTATGCACATGGTAGTTTACGCACCTATACATAAAACATACTCTAAGTGGTTTCTCGCCCTACCCCCTTAAAAGGAGTTACGCCCGCGTAATCGACCATATGTTATTACTAAACATTGGTTCACTAATTCGGGCATCATGAAGTACTTAACTTCAATGCGGTTAATTAACTCATAACCGGGTTCAGTTCTAGCCTCTAAGGCTTCAAGGCGTTTATGGTTAGCCGTTTACTCACATTTACCAGATATACTTAATCTTTGAATTACGGCCCATTAGCTTCTGCTACGTGACCTGATAACTAGAGCTTAAATCGCCCTTTTGGTATTACCAATGTATTATCCACTCCTTTTTATCCCTTTGTGTCTTGGGAATAGAGGTTTCTCAAACGTCGCTCGGTATCTCTTAACGTATGCGAATTCGATGAGTTGTAGATTTTCTCTCCTGCTCTTTAGAAATCTATTTCGTATAACTCCGAATAACTTTGTGGTTATTCACTTACTTTTTCTGACTTATTTTCGGTTAAGGTCAAGCTACTACTTAGAATGTAGTGCTTCCTCGTTTAATAGTTGCTTCTGAATTATGTTTATTTACTTGTTTCTGTACAAGAATTCTCATTCATACTACTATGCATTTACAATGCATCGGTCCTGGGACCTGTGGGTTACGACTCACATTCTTTGTGCATCTTTGGCCAATGGCCGCTCGATCATTTCTCTAGATTTTTGCTCAATAGGCTTGCACCCTATTCGTTGACATTTCTCAAATTCCTAGCTATCCCAAATGATCATTACTACACAAGTGCAATACCAAAACACTCAGTCCTATAGAGTGCAGAGGCGTAAATGCTTGGCAGTAAATCTCTTATGAGATCGCAATAGGCATGAACATCATTTCCTTTTCTGGCTATACTCTTACAATGGCCGCTTGATGCGTACCATGTTTTTACTCATTAAATAACATTCGTTTACCTGGCATCCGCTACTACTTTAGCTTCCGCTCATGTACTCCCGCCATTTATACTATGGCTTTCCATTCACTTGACTCAATAAAATATACTACTTTTTTATAAATCTCTCTGCGCTTCTTGCGCTTCTATCATTCAATGGTTTTCATTATACACAATTGTGTTTGCTTCTCAACCGATTACTCTTTCGGTTTACAAGTGCTGCTATCAAAGCCTTTCTAACTACTATTTCCGTTCAAATACTCCTTGGCAATAAACACATGCTCAAGTTTCACTACACCGCTCTAGCGGTTTCATATTACATTCATAGGTGGTAGCCTTTCTCTAGAGGATTCACGTAATTACCGCTTCATAGGCCCCATAATAACAAGTGGTATCCCTACTCTAAGGTAGTGGTTCATTCTCCACCGTTTCTCTTATGCCTTTATGCATAGGTTTGCAACATTTAAATCTACGAGTTGTAGTTAGTTTTCCGGCTTTGATAAGCCGCAGACTTATCATGTTTTATGCACTAGATTTAGTATTATATTTATCTAAATAAAGTTATATTTATGTTATTTATGCTTATTGTGTTAAAATATTATTTGTACAGATTTATGTTTTTATGAGTTTTATGTGCAAGGAATGATTTTCTAGGCAAAAGTTCAGTTGAGGCCGGACTCCATGCCGGGTAGTTTTGCACGGCAGTACAGAACAGAAAGAAGCCTTGCCGGATGTGATGCCGGGTAAATGTTATCCGGCATGAGTGTAAAATCGCCTCGATTGACCATACGACAGCACATGTGATCCACGTGTTTTCCAACCGCTGTCCGGGTGTGATGCCGGGTAATTCCTACCCGGCATAAGCACTGTTTCGCACGGACATCGACGGTTTCGACCGTTAACAGTTGGGCGCATTTAACACGTGTGCCGGCTATTGGGGACCCGGCACGACGCCCGGCAACGACACTTTTGATGCCTATAAATAGGCCGAGGAAGGCAACAATTGAACACTCTCTTCAACACCATACTACACTCCATTCATTACTCCATTTCCGCCCACATTCCAAGTGTTGGTGTCCAAGGCTTTTCTACGGATCCATCCACGAGAAGAAGAGAAGATTTCCTTTTTGGGTTGAGGCTATGTTCAATCTCCTTCTCCCTTATGTATTTCTTCCTTAGTTGAGTGGATGGTGAAGTAGAAATCCTTGTTAGTTCTTGGTTAGGGATGAATTCCTTCTTGTAAAACAATATGTTCTTCTTAATATAATTTCAAGTTTATTTTGAGTAAGGTTCTTATTGTCAGAGAATAGGTTGATCACTTTTTCTCTTCATGCAATTCTTACTTGTGGAAGACAAGTCCCAAGTAAGATAGGTTAGACTCTCTTAATGGTCTTCCTACTCTCTTCTTATGATTTAAGGGTTAGTAGTAAGAGTGAGAATTAATCCATTTTCCCCCATTTCCTTGTTCATTTCGTGGCATGATATATGCTCGATTTGTTAATAGGGATGAGTCTTCTGTTTTCTACTCGGAAACTGGAGAAATAATATGCAATATGGCTATGCCGGATGCACTGCCGGGTGGCCGATGTCCGGCATATTCAATGTCTTTGAATATGCCGTGCAAGTGGTATCCGGCAGGACACCCGGCGTGTTCAGTTGTTGGTTAATTCGAAGGCCTGTGTTTATGTTTAGAGTTCATATTGATGCTTAGATGGTTTCACACCCTGGATCAAGGATAGTTTCATTGTAATTACCACATAGTTTAGTTTTAGTTTATTTAGATTAGAAACATTTCATTTCAATTTCCCCCCTTGTCTTAGAATAGGTATTACCGGATTAGGACTAATTTTCTATAAGTCCCTTGGGTACGATACTCTCGGTCGTAATATATTTACACTATACTCCGACCGGGTTTTATTTTGCTACCCGTAGTAGAGTTGTAGGTTTAGTTATTTGTTTATTCTTTTGTATATAGTTCTTACCTTACAAATTTCTCTTTTAGCAAATTGGCGCCGTTGCCGGGGACTTGGAATTAGTCCAAGTCCTAAGTTCGGTAAAACGCCCTATTCTTTATTCTTTGACTATTTGATTCTTGATTCTTTAATTTATTTTCGCCCTTAGTTTTGCAGACTTGAATGTGCCGTGCTTGGTGCCGGGCGTCTGTCACCCGGCCAACTCGGAGGAAGTCTGATGCCGGATACGTTTTACCCGGCACTGCGTCCGGCATGTTCAAAGATTCTCAAAATTTATTACAGTATTGAGTTCTTGGCAATTTAAATTTGTTCTTGCTTGCGCCCATTCATTATTTCTCTCTTCTAATAGTCCCTATACTATGATTCTTTAATATAGATTTCGAGAATGAACTTGCCGTGTATTATGCCGGATTTCCTATACCCGGCTTTTTGGAGGAAGTCTTATGCCGGGCGGGTTTGATCCGGCATGTCACCCGGCATACTCAATTCCTCTCAATATTTTTGTCGTAAATTATAGGGACAATTAGGAGTGATCTCAATCTCGTATTTACTTTTACTCTTATTTAGATTATCCTTTACATTATCTTTTAATTAAGATATGTTCGATTTTTGTCATGCCGGGCAACATGCCGGTTATTATAAACCCGGCAATAGTGGAGGAAGTCCACTGCCGGGTAAGATTCGCCCGGCACTCTGTCCGGCATTACCAAAATTTAATTCTTCTTGTAATTTAGTAAGTCTAATTATGTCATTATATTATTTCCTTTATTTTTACTAAATATTATAACATTTTCTCTTGCTCTTCCTGAAGTTATCCAAGTGAATGCTTCTTCGGTCAACGAATTCTCCTGAAAATTTAGCCAACTTTGAGCCGGAGATCGAGAGAACCCTACTTCATACCTTAAGGCAACAACGAATTCTACAAGAAGCAGATCCTACACCAATGGCAACACCTACCGTCCGTAACATAAACCGGCCTTCCAACCAAGGCCAGAAACCAGCAATCGACCTTCCTCTCCTTCCTCAAACCGAATACGATGAATGGCAGAAACTTAAGCCATATCATCAAATTAGATGCATAAAAGAGTTAGGATTGTTCGATGGTACGAATCCGGACGATGCTTTGCTCCACGTCACTAAATTTCTACAGCATACAAACAGCCTAACCTCCACAAATAATGTCCTCCAATACGCCAGACTTGCTCTCTTCCCCCATAGCCTTACGGGGAACGCCAGCAAATGGTACCACAGTCTAACCCCCAGTACCATCACCACATGGGAGGACATGGCAACCAAATTTTATGACAAATTCATGCCCCCCAGTCGCACCCTGGAGATGATCGCCGACATTTACAACTTCAGACAACCTAGCTCGGAGAACATCTGTGAGACTTGGGACAGATTCAAAGGGTTGTTGCGCACATGTCCACACCACGGCCTCACCAAGGAACAACTATCTCAGTTGTTTTACAAGGGATTGGTCAACCAATGCAAGACCATGATCCTTTCCTCCCTTGGTGCAGATATATTAAAGAAGCCTGGAGATCAATTCCTTAGTGGAGTTGAATCTCTTTGCGAAGAGATTAGAGATTGGGCCACCGGTGGAACCAGGGGCAGTACCACTGGTTTATATCAAGTGGGAGAGGGCGACTCCAAACTCGACAAATTGATGCAAAGTCATGAGCAGTTGTTGGAGAGCAATGCCCAGACATCAACAAAGGTTAGTGCTCTACAGAAAGTGGTGGAGCAAATAGCAATGAACAAACTTCCTCAACAAGCGAACGTGGTTTGCACGACCGCACGCTCCAAGCCCTGACATGCCCAACTTTCAGAATGTTGAGGAAGTCAACTATGTGAGTAACCAAGGGTATCGGCAGCCATGGCAACAGGGGAACCAACCCCCTCAACACTTTCAGAGTCAAGCCGGCTACCAGGGAGGTCCAAGACAATTCAGACCATCCCATCCTGCATCATCATCAGAGGCTGAAATGGCTGAACTTCGTGACATGATGTCAGCCCTGATGAACAAGACCCAGGATACTCAAAACGAGATCTCGACCATTCGCAAGGAGCACAAATCGTTGCAGTTGCAGTT
The DNA here is from genome assembly GCA_023374045.1 of Limonium bicolor. Taxonomy (NCBI): domain Eukaryota; kingdom Viridiplantae; phylum Streptophyta; class Magnoliopsida; order Caryophyllales; family Plumbaginaceae; genus Limonium; species Limonium bicolor. The sequence goes on from CM041780.1 coordinate 287,129,214, forward strand.
ACAGCAACTTCTGATGCAACCACGACAGCAAGGTCAGCCCCCTCCCAAACTCAAACCAATCCACGGGAGCATGCGAATTCGGTCACTATCTTGCCAAGGATCTCAGATAATGCCAATAGCCTAAAAGGCTAAGTGTAGGGCGGTTCCTCCTCACGCCTTCACTATCAAACAGGGGAGCCCTTCGTATCATTTATTTTTCTCTTTTAATTTAATGTTATTGTTTTTCAATTACTTTCATTACAGTTGTTTCAAGTTTGTTTAAAAAAAAAAAACATTTTCGTTCTCTTTTGAACACTGGGGACAGTGTTCCTGCCAAGTGTAGGGCAGGGACCCCCCCTTAAAAAATAAGTTTTAATAATATGCATAAGTTTTGCGTTTTATCAATGTATTACTAAACTTTTTGCATGTTTTTGACTGAGATGAGATTAGGAATGAATAAATGCTTGTTCTCTCAAGAGGTAAGCTTTCTAATGACTTGTAGATTCCTGTGTTTAACTCTTTGATTCTCTTTATTAACATGAGTACATGACCTTGCTCCTAATTCTGTCCTTTATGTACTTATGGGTATTCTTTTCTTTTTTTTTTTTCAAATTGTGAAAAATCTTTTGGGTGAAAATCTTAAAAAGGGTTTTTGTGCAAAAGAAAGAAGAAGAAAAAGAATAAAAGAAAAAAAAATCTTCTTCCAAGGGAAAAGCATTATATTCCTAGAGGTTGCAAAAGTGTCTCAAAATAAAAGCAAGAAAAGAGAGTTTTTCCTTTTATTTTTCTCCTAAATTCCCCGTTCTTCAATGCAGAAAAAATCACGGTTGATTCAGAAACCCTTGCAAAATAGGGCTGATTCATAAAACCATTGATAGAGTCTTGGCCACATTCAGAAACTCTTGAAAAATAGAGCTGAATGATGGAAACCGGAAAAAGGAGAGATTACAAAAATCCCTTATGCAAAATAGCCCAAAAGTTTTTGATCGATTTTGAAATTCCTTGTTTTATACCCATTAGTATGTTTTGACAAGATAAGGTAGATTAAGTGATACTTATGAATTAGAGTCATATAGTTGGAAATATTTATCTACATTTTCATTCTAGAGTTTATCTGTTTTGGCATAAGTAATTAGTCCGTTCTAATCTTGTTTTGCTCGAGGACTAGCAAAAGGTAAGTGTAGGGCCTTGATAAGCCGCAGACTTATCATGTTTTATGCACTAGATTTAGTATTATATTTATCTAAATAAAGTTATATTTATGTTATTTATGCTTATTATGTGTTAAAATATATTATTTGTACAGATTTATGTTTTTATGAGTTTTATGTGCAAGGAATGATTTTCTAGGCAAAAGTTCAGTTGAGGCCGGACTCCATGCCGGGTAGTTTCTGCACGGCAGTACAGAACAGAAAGAAGCCTTGCCGGATGTGATGCCGGGTAAATGTTATCCGGCATGAGTGTAAAATCGCCTCGATTGACCATACGACAGCACATGTGATCCACGTGTTTTCCAACCGCTGCCGGGTGTGATGCCGGGTAATTCCTACCCGGCATAAGCACTGTTTCGCACGGACATCGACGGTTTCGACCGTTAACAGTTGGGCGCATTTAACACGTGTGCCGGCTATTGGGGACCCGGCACGACGCCCGGCAACGACACTTTTGATGCCTATAAATAGGCCGAGGAAGGCAACAATTGAACACTCTTCAACACCATACTACACTCCATTCATTACTCCATTTCCGCCCACATTCCAAGTGTTGGTGTCCAAGGCTTTTCTACGGATCCATCCACGAGAAGAAGAGAAGATTTCCTTTTTGGGTTGAGGCTATGTTCAATCTCCTTCTCCCTTATGTATTTCTTCCTTAGTTGAGTGGATGGTGAAGTAGAAATCCTTGTTAGTTCTTGGTTAGGGATGAATTCCTTCTTGTAAAACAATATGTTCTTCTTAATATAATTTCAAGTTTATTTTGAGTAAGGTTCTTATTGTCAGAGAATAGGTTGATCACTTTTTCTCTTCATGCAATTCTTACTTGTGGAAGACAAGTCCCAAGTAAGATAGGTTAGACTCTCTTAATGGTCTTCCTACTCTCTTCTTATGATTTAAGGGTTAGTAGTAAGAGTGAGAATTAATCCATTTTCCCCCATTTCCTTGTTCATTTCGTGGCATGATATATGCTCGATTTGTTAATAGGGATGAGTCTTTCTGTTTTACTCGGAAACTGGAGAAATAATATGCAATATGGCTATGCCGGATGCACTGCCGGGTGGCCGATGTCCGGCATATTCAATGTCTTTGAATATGCCGTGCAAGTGGTATCCGGCAGGACACCCGGCGTGTTCAGTTGTTGGTTAATTCGAAGGCCTGTGTTTATGTTTAGAGTTCATATTGATGCTTAGATGGTTTCACACCCTGGATCAAGGATAGTTTCATTGTAATTACCACATAGTTTAGTTAGTTTTATTTAGATTAGAAAACATTTCAATTTCCCCCCCTTGTCTTAGAATAGGTATTACCGGATTAGGACTAATTTTCTATAAGTCCCTTGGGTACGATACTCTCGGTCGTAATATATTTACACTATACTCCGACCGGGTTTTATTTTGCTACCCGTAGTAGAGTTGTAGGTTTAGTTATTTGTTTATTCTTTTGTATATAGTTTTATCCCTACAATTTCTCGTTTAGCAGGCTTACAAGCCACTTTGCCTCGAGGCATACTCTGTGCGGCTGTTTATACAAATTTCTGCTTCTCCGTACACCATTAAATCGTTTGGAGGTATTGCTGGGCTCTTTGACATAGCTGTCTCATCACGCTTCCGTACCTGGAAGGCCCTTTAAGTATCTTGATATTAATTCATGCCCTCTGGCAATTTAGGGTATCCCATATTACGTGGGATCCCTTCGGGTTCTACCCGATTGTTCGCTTTAACACTTGTGTTCTCGGCATGATATCTCGTTCAACTACTGTTGATTCCAGCACCTTTCACGGATTGCTCCTGGGTGTTACTGAGTTGCGTCATTACATCTGGCTTGAACTCATCGGTACATTCAGTTTCTTACACCGCCTTGCGGTCACATATATTTTGAACTATCCCATTTAGGGTTGTAATGTCTTCCGTTATTGGGTAGATCATTGGTACTTTCCTTTACCTTCTTGGTCAGGTCGTTATTCTTTTCAGTGAGTTATACTGTGGGAATTCTATCCCGTTTATTGAACATTAATACGTTCATTTTGGGCATTCGCCATATTGCTTATGCTAGTATTCATTCCAGTTATTATGTATTTCCTGAGACATATCCAACGTCTATACTTAATACTCGGTGCTTCCCGCACTTCTTAATGCTACATATTAGGTCCGTCATCTTGCTAGGTTCTTCTCCTCGATCATTTATGGTAGTTAGTTGTTCTATTCTGAACTGGCTCTTTTGTCCGTAGTATGGAGTGGGCTACTTCCCGTGTTCCGTACTCTACTTGTATACATACATGGAGTATCCTATTGATACGTTATCACTTACCCGACTAACTCATAGCTGGTCTGTCAGGCTCGCAAGCTCCTTCAGAGTGCGGTCGTTTGTGTGCACTTGTAGTGTCGGTCAAACGCCTAGGTGAAGTATTCTGTTGCCAACTCTTCTTATATCGTCCTATGATAACTTACCGTGGTTTTCTAGTTTGGTTTTAAAATTTTAGGGGTTCTAGAAAAAATTCTATCTTTTGAAAGAAAGCTTTGAGTTTTGAAAATAAAAATCTTCACGGCATTTCAATGCCGGTTGCTTCTTACCAGATCTAGCTTCTCACCGACTGGTATGCTCTTTAGCAGTGGTCAGGCCGTTAGGCCTTTCCGAATTTTCATTTCAAAATTCTTAGGGTTGTCTTACCATATTGGCTTCTCTCGCCATCTTGGTACTTGCTAAGTACTAGTCGCTTGTCAAAGCTGCTCTTAATAGTCCCGTTTAACTACACTTGTTGTGGCAAGTGCACAGTACAAGCGGTTCTTGGGTTAACTCATACCGGTCACGGTATTGTTCACATTGCATTTGGTATCCTTGTCGACTCTTCATTGATCCCTTAGTTGGATAACTACTCCTTAGAGTTGCTTCTCATTCATCTTGACATGACTATCATTCATTTAGGTGCTTCTTTACTCTCGAAGTTCCTTACTTACTTAGATCAGTGTTCTACCTCGTTGCTCGTTCCCACGTCTTTACTGTGGTTACCGAGGTTTAACTCATTTAGGCACTACTTTTGTAGTCCTATTCGGGTACATCCCGTAGTTACGCTCGCAGCTGTCTAAGCTATATCAGTTAAATGTTGCAACATCTTCAGGTGTGGCAGGGTGGGTGTACCTACTCTTGACTAGACTCTTAGTCAATTAATATACCGTTGGTGGTATTATTTAACTATGGCGGTCCGTAGACTTGTGTCCCGATTTTCGTTACTTCTCATGAATCCGCCTTGTTGCACGGTTGTTGCTTGGCTTCTTGCTGCTGCTCGGCTAGCCAGATTCTCGTGACTGCTAAGCACGTCGCCGCATGCTGTCGCAGATTTTGGTCTCCTTGGATTAGGATTTCTTGATCTCCCGCCATTAAGTGCAGTTATTGTCGTTCCAGCGGGATCCGTCTCCGGGATTTCTGGTTCTCGGGATTTACTGCATGACAGGTTTTGGTTCAGATTGAAATATTTATTAACTACCAGCTCGGGTTTCCCCGTCTCTCTGGTGTTCTTTCCCGGGCTGCGGGTTTGGTATTGTAGGTATCCAGACCATACTGGAAGTTCCTATCTCTCACACTATCACTCAACCCTTAGCCCTATGCCTCTAATTCCTAACTCGGTATTTCTAGTCATCAGAGCGGTACTTTACTCTGATACCATTTTGTTAACACCCCAACTGCTAAACTCGTCATTACCTCTAAATCTGTCACAATTTACCATAAAACTCGCAGCAGAACTCTAAATACAACAGGGGGTGATACAACGCCGTTAGCCACCCTCGTGGCTAACCAGGCCTAACTCAATTACAATAATGGTCTGATGGCCTGGAACAACCGAGTACACAATACAAACATAATGCTCAATTCATTTCCTTGTTATACTGAATCTACAATATACGGATGCCGACAACATATTCGGTCTTACTCCTTATTCAAATACATGAGTAAAATAAATCCTAACTACCCATGCTAACCACCGATCCCGTCCTACTCTCGAACGGTGTCTTCTTTGGTGTACCTGAAAAATAAAAACGATGCCCCTAGTGGCTCAGCTTACGCTGCATATGAAATTCGCATACCCCGCGTGCTAACGGGGTACGCTGACTACTTTTGTCGAGAGCATGAGATTCATTTTAATTCAATCAACATGCCACATAGCAATACATTACATATGTACACTACACAAGGATTCACATTCACCCATGGAATACAATCCTTAACTAAAATACAAGGTTGTTAGTTGTATTAATTTGCTCTTAGGCCTTGAGGGTTTCTACCACACTATGCCTTGGTTACTTATTCAATAACTCACCGATTCACTCGGGTTAATCATTCTTAAACTCGCCCATTCTCTTGGGTTACTCATTCTTATACTCACCTATTCTCTTAGGTTACTTATACTTATCTCACCCCACTCTTAGGTTACTTACTCTTTAACTCACCCACACTCTTTTGGTTACTAATACTCAAGCTCTTGTATTCTCGAGACACTACGGGTCTCCTACGTCACGCTTATTTCTCTTAAAACTTACTTAAGCCAAAACACACGGCACTCGAGCATAGTTCAACTAGCTCCGGAACTCACTCTTAGTTCTACTACTCACACATAGGTCCGACTACTCTTGGAGTTATAATATAATTACGTATATTAATCTAGGAGCATCTTTCTCGATGTTCCTAATGATTTGGGAAAATTACTTAAATTCGGGTAATCTTAGGTTTAAGGGTTACCCTTACAATCATATACATAAACTTTTGGTTATTTTCTTATGCAGGGTAAAATCCTCATATAGGAGGTCGAACCATGTCTCAAGGGGTTACTAATCCTTAGGTCTCTTTTACCGATCTTACAAGTTCATATCATTTGACTACTTCAATCCTCTCGATGGAGGTTCATTCATGTCTCCACTCTTATTTATTTCGTGGATTGTTTCAATATGGTTTTCTAACCATTATCGGGTGCCCACTCATCCCGTACATCTCCTCACACTCTAGAAAGTTTTATGTTTGCGTTATCGTCAGACTTTAATCGATAGCCTGTGTGTTTGCACGTTCCCGTTATGTCACGAAACTACCCGATCTACGGTCTCTAGTCAATCGCTACTCACTATGAGTCAGTCTATACATTAAGTTAGACCTCACCGGCATTCAAGCACATTAGCTCATACATATACATCAAGACATACATAAACAAGTAGGGTTCATTTCATGCTTTAGTCTGGATTAACCCGGCACACAACACACAAATCAGAGTAACTCGGTTAGCATACGGGGCATGAGAAAATTGTACCTTTCACCTTGGTTTCACTTTTACCGTGTCACCTCACATGCTCGGTTCTCACTCGATCCACTGGTAACATTACAAGTGTTCTCATTAACATGAAGGCATTACGGCACTTAAATAAATACTACTCCCGTACTAACCCCGTTATCCCGTTATCTCGGTTTCTTTTAGTTACTTTGAGTTCTAACATCATACTCCCTTCTAACACTTTCTTACACTTCTTAGGGCCTTTCATGTCACCAACTAGGCCTAAACATCATCTAACATCATTAACATTCAAACCGCCATCATTAGAAACCTTTAAAACACTCACGGGGCATTCCTGGGGTGGTCCGGACATGGTCCTTACCTAAAGTCCCGGACCAATACTTTGTCAAACTTTCGGCAGAAAATAGCATGTGGTCCGGGACCATGTACCTAGGCCAAGTCCCGGACCAGGTAGACTTTGTATTCTCGGCGCTAATTTGAGTGTGGTCCGGGACTTTGTCCAAGGACCAAGTCACGGACCCTGCTAAAATCTGCTACAAACATGATTTTTACACTCCAATCAATCCTTAAACCACCCTTAAACTTTCCCTAATCGTTCCACACGTTTTCTACATGTTTAACCACCTTAAAAGATGCTCTAAACCTCTTCGAAACTTAGGTTTAATCCATACTCAAATTCTTATTTAAATTCACACATTTTGCATTCTCATTTTGCACTAATGCACACTTGTGCATTTTCTATCCTCTCTTGGCACTTGCATTATTGTTCTCACCCTATTTGACCATTCCAAATATTCCAAGACAATGCACTTCTCATGCCAAGGTTCATGCTTCAATCTTAAAGCCTTAAATCTTTTTTGTTTCCTAAAACTCCTAAGGCACTTAAACGACTCTTTTGCTACAGGTTTTTGCGCAAATATACTACCTCAAAACAAGCATTTCCAAAGTGGTTAACTAACCCAGATCAACCTCCATACATACCTAGCTAACACTAGGTTATTCTTCACTCAAAACAACACTTAAATCACTTATATTTCTACCGGAATTTCGCCATAGTCCGGCTACTTTTCTAACATTGCCCAAAACTCACTCTTCATTTAATTCATCCTAAAACTAGCCAAACCACAAGGGTTCTACCAGCACACATACAAAACCATCAAAACTCATCAAATCCTCCAAATGTAACACAATACATAAATCATAAGGTGCTTTGCTCTTAGGCTCTTAAACCAAGCATTAATTCACAAATGCATTAAACACTACTACAACCCTTCCTCATTTCAACAAATCACATCCCATCACATGATTGGGTTCATTCATTTATTTATTTCCCTTCCCAATTTCTAAAAGCATTAAACTAGGCTCCAAGGTAAATTACTTACCTCTTGTTCACAAGTCTTTCCTCTTTTCCTCCTCTTCTTTCTCTTCTCTTTTCTCTTGCTTGGAAATCGGCCAAAGGCCATGGAATTGCCCCTCTCCAAGTCAATATTCAAAGCCAAAAATGAGCTTAAGTAAAAACACTTAACCTTATTAACTAGAAATGCTTAAGCTCTAAAATTGGTGATTACCTTGTAACCCTAGGATGGGGTTTTGATCAAGAATCAAAGGGGAACTCCCAAACCACCATTGAAGACTTGGAGGATAGCTCAAACAAGGAAAATCAAGGCATTAAAACTTGCCAAAATCGGCCAACACAAGAGGGTGAGGGAAAATGTATTTTTCTTTGGACATTTTTACCTTGGATGAAAGAGGAAGCTTCAAGCTTCAAAATGATGTGCTCTTCTCTTCAAATGGCCAATACCCATGAAAGTGAACGTCTTCCTTTTTGAATTTGAAATGAGGGAAGTGTAGAGCTTGATGAGAGGATCACAAATATGTAATTATTTTTGTGATTTAAGCTTGGAGCTAGCTTAGGCAAGAAGAAGAAGCTGAGAAGCCATGGAGAGGGCTTCATTTTCGTTCCATAACAGAGGGAAGGGAGGAGGACGGTGGGAAAGGAAGAAGGAAGGCGGGGAAGAAAAGAGGAAGTGAGGGAGGAGAGAGTGTAAAACCCCCCTTTTCTACTTTTCCAATTTTCCACTTTTTCTTCTTTTTACTTTTCTTTCTTTCTTTACTAGCTAACAAAAGAGAGGGGGAGACTTATTTGACTAATAAAAATTGGCCCCACCTATATTAGTGAGCTGGAGCATTTTTTTTGTTTTTTTTTACAGAAAACGCTCGTTATTTTCCCGGTTTGGCACTATTCACTAACCGGGCCCGTTTTTCGGATTTTTCTCGTTTTCTTTGAATTTAATGGTTCTTAGGCTTCCATTAATAAAATTATAGTTATTTAGTCAACTATAATTTTTACGGGTCTATTTGACCACTTAATGTCACGTTTTCGGGTTTTCTCGAAAACGTGCTTTTAAACTCCGTTAGCGTTTTAATCCATTATTTAGATCCGTTTTCTTCGGGAATCACTCCCGTATACTAATTAGGCCTAACTAAGCCTTAGGAATCCATCTCGGACCCTAACAAGGTCATACACCTCCTATACTCATTTAACATGCGTTTTAGCGTTTTTCGCGCTTTACTCATTTTCTCCTTCTTTTGGTTTACTCTCTTTACCAACACTCTCTAAGTACCTTTAGGCCTTTAATAATCACATTAGGATAAGTTAATCGCCATTTTTAGGTCCGGGGTATTAAATACACATATAGTCATTTTACATGCATAATCTTGGTCATTATTCACAGAGCACATAGCACACAAGCCGGTATAATCCGGTAGCAAACAGGCTGCAAGAATCCATATCTTTGCCTAATAGATGTCCTCCTAATCACGATTTGCACTCCCGACTATCCAATACGAATCCCGCCTATAATTATTATCTGAATGTTAATAATCCATTCCAGTCATTAGTTTAATTATATAAAACGGTTTCTTATGTTCTAATCTTACGCGCATGTGCATGCGTTTCTCATACATGTACATACTAGTTCCAAAACTAGATACAAAGTGATTATGTTCGTTATTTTCTCTTTCATCCCATAATCTTATTGGTAATTACGGTTTCGTTCATTTATCATGTAACCTTTATTTTATGAGACTTATATTAGTATGGTAACCTTCTTTTAATTACCTTCATGATTTCATGTGTAACATGTTATTTTATTCCCCTTCGATTTTAGAGTCTTCAAAGGTATGTACACGTAATATTTAAACCATATGTTTGTAATTGTCTAAATAGTTTAACAGCTTTACTAGCTCCTTAGTAATAATCCTAGGTCACATATGGACACAAATACTTAATATCTTTCATATTTACAATCTATCTCCAACTAATATTTTGTTGTTTACACATCAACCCTTATACTTATATACCTATAGTTTCAATTTCATAATTCCTCAAATTAAGATTTCTGGCCTAATTCCTCCAAATATCCACATAGGCTTATTATAATTTTAGTTCGAATTTGGACAACCATATTTCCAGTTATTACCTTATAAAAAACCCAATAATTTTATAACTTTACATTCCACTTCTAATTACATTATATATATAGTTTTAATACTTACTTTATTAATTATAATTCCTCCTCTATAATTCCGGTAATTATTATTTGGACACAACAACTTTCCATAATTACCTTTCAGCCACATTTATTCTCGGTTTTACACTAAACTTTTCCATGTTTATTTTCACCCCTTAACTCTTATAACATTTACTTAACATTATATAATCTATAGTTTTAATATATTTTTCTAGTTAATTCTGAGTTTTCCCTTAATATTTTTGGTTTTACACAACAACCATATATCAGTTCAGTTTTGGCACCTAACTTTCCTAAATTACATTTTCACCCCAAAACTTTTATAAACCTTTATTCTATGTTAATATTTATTTCTAACTCAAATTTTGGGTCAGCACTTGACCAATACCTAATTCAATTCATAATACATTAATATACCCTGAATGTTACCTAAATCTCGGTTGGGCCCTATATTTTCCAGATTTTACAATTTAGCCCCAAAACTTTGTAATTTGTCATTTTAACTCCTTAACACTTATCTAATTTACCCAAAAATATAATATAACATTTTAATCATATTTAGTCAACAATATCTCAAAATTACAGTAGCTTTCAGACTTTTACCAACCATACCCCAAGCTTTATAAAAATTACATTTTTCACCACATAACTTATTAAACTTATTATTTAAACACCTAAACTTTATTTTAACTTATCCAAAAATTATAATATAATTTATAAGCATATTTAGGCCATATGAATCACTTTATACAGCAAGTACTCCATAGTTCCCTTACTTACATTTTTAACCCCAAAATATGACAAACTTGTCATTTAAGTGCTTAAACTTTATTTTAACTTACTCAAACTTATAATATAATTTATATACATAATTATATCATTATAAACCATTTTATACAGAAACAATTCGGCCTTATACAGATTGGACATCTAACCTTATAAAAAATTACATTTTAGCCACATATCTTAATAAACTTGCTACTTAAGCACCTAAACTTTATTTTAATTTACTCTAAACTTATAATATAAGTTTATAATCATATTTAGGTCATTATGAGTCATTTTATACAGTAACATTTATTCCCTATATAGAACTAACCCCATAGTTTTCGAAAATTGCATTTAGCCCCTTTTTCTTATGCCTTTGTACATATAGGTGTTTTAAACCTAACTTAATGTTTTAAACTTGATCTAAACACATATTAACTTAAAATAAAGAAGTAAAACAGTAGGCTCTCGGCCTTAATGGTTACCACACCTAAAACATCATAAAATGACATAAAAATCCTAACTTAAGGTGCTTACCTCCTAGTGCCCAAAAGTTGATGTGATACCCAGTGTAGGGGTCACCTCCCACATCGACCGGGAGAGGCACGAACCACACCTTATAGGTGTGGGGATACTCTCCCCTTGTGAGAGGCCTTTTGAGTGGTGTGAGTACATCACCCTCAGAAACAAAACCGTGCGGGCAGCGGCCCAAAGCGGACAATATCTCACATGTGGGTTAAGACTGGGCTGTTACATATGGTATCAGAGCCAGGCCCAGGTCGGTGTGCCAGCGGGGACGCTGGGCTCCCAAGGGGGGTAGAGTGTGATACCCAGTGTAGGGGTCACCTCCCACATCGACCGGGAGAGCGCACGAACCACACCTTATAGGTGTGGGGATACTCTCCCTTGTGAGAGGCCTTTTGAGTGGTGTGAGTACATCACCCTCAGAAACAAAACCGTGCGGGCAGCGGCCCAAAGCGGACAATATCTCACATGTGGGTTAAGACTGGGCTGTTACATTCTGGTATATTCGAAATCCAGGGAGGAGCATGAGAGCCACCGAGGCAAGTACTTGAGACACTCGTTTTGAACCAACTGTATGCGAAATTCTCTAAGTGTGAATTCTGGCTTGACCAAGTTTCATTCCTTGGTCATGTGATATCAAGCGCGGGTATCTCAGTCGACCGGGTAAGATTGAAGCAGTTCGCTCTTAGCCTAGACCCAGGAACGTTTCCAACATCCGGAGCTTCCTTGGGCTAGCCGGTTTACTATAGAAGGTTCGTGAAAGATTTCTCAAAGGTCGCCAAGCCTATGACAGCTTTGATGAAGAAGGACGCACAGTTTGTGTGACCGAAGACTGCGAGATTTCCTTTCAGAGCCTGAAGGACTCGTTGACCTCTGCGCCCGTCCTTACCATTCCTGAGGGTTCAGAGGGATTCGAAGTCTATTGTGATGCATCAGGCAGAGGCTTGGATGCGTACTCATGCAACACGGCAAGGTAGTTGCTTACGCCTCCCGCCAGCTGAAGAAGCATGAGGAGAACTACCCCACTCATGACCTCGAGCTAGGAGCCATTGTCTTCGCATTGAAGATATGGCGGCATTATCTTTATGGGTTTAGTGTTACCATCTACTCCGACCACAAAAGCCTGCAGTATGTCTTCACGCAGAAAGAGTTGAACCTCAGGCAGAGGAGATGGATGGAATTCCTATCAGACTATGACATCGACCTTCAGTACAAAGAAGGGAAGGCGAATGTCGTGGCAGATGCACTGAGTCGTCGAGCACACTCGCTCCATTCGCTGCTCGCCTCTTCCAGCTTGGTTGATGAGGTGCGAGACGCTCAGATGGAAGACCAGTATATGAGTGAGATCAGACAGAGTATCATCGACGGCACCACATTCGAGCACCGGAAGTAGACTTCAGGGCTCCACGACGATGTCTGATCCGCCTGAGCAAGGGACTGAACGGCAGATTATGCGTTTCCCCAAGCAAGCTTGAGCGTGAGGGATCGCATCCGGGCGAGAAGGCCACTGTTCTTCATTCTGGCGTCCATCCAGGAGCCTCTAAGCTGTACCAAGAGTATGAAGAGGTATTTCTGGTGGTCGGAATGGGAATGACACATTCGAGCGGGTTAATGGTTTGTCTTGAGGTGTCTCACTTGCCAGAGGTGAAGTTTGAAACACCGTCGACCTGGAGGAATGGTACAACCTATGCCGATTCCGGAATGGAGTTCCATGATATCTCGATGGATTTTTGTTGTTGGACTCCCATCGCTAGGGGGAGGACTCAACATGATCTGGGTGATTGTCGATCGCCTTACCAAGTGGCCTGCATCATACCGATGAGGGACACTTGGAAGGTAGCAAAGCTTGCTGAGATATTTGATCGAGAGATTATTCACATAATGGAGTTCCTAAAACGATTGTGTCTGAAACGCGGACACCAGGTTCATCTCGCGATACTGGAGAGCCACACGTGAGGCGATGGTACTGAGCTGAAGCTAGTACAGCCTTCCATCCACAGACTGACGGTCAACAGAGCGGACCATCCAGACACTGGAGGACATGCTGAGAGCATGCGCCTTAGATTTCCAGGGGAGTTGGGTGGACAAGTACATCTGATCGAGTTCTCTTATAACAACAGCTACCACGCTTCGATCAAGATGTCACCCTTCCAAGCCTTGTATGGCAGACCGTGTCGTACTCCTCTGTGTTGGGATGAGTCCAGTGAGCGGCGTTTGTGTGGACCGGAATACCTGAGCAGATGCAATCTGAAGTGCAACAAAATTCGAGCGAATCTGAAAGCGGCCCAGGATCGACAAAAGTCTTATGCCGATGTGCGACGACGTGACCTCGAGTTCGCTGTGGGCGATCAGGTGTTTTGCGCGTCTCACCGATGAAGGGCGTGTTCCGATTCGGCCAGAAGGGCAAGTTGAGCCCGAAATACGTTGGAACCTTAACGATCACGGAGAGAATTGGAGCTGTAGCTTACAGTTAGCGTTACCTGCAGACTGGGTCGTGTTCATGATGTTTCATGTCTCACAGCTCAAGAGTATATAGCCGATCCATCTCATGTTTTAGAGCCTGATCACATATCCCTTGAGCCGACGATGAGGTACGTCGAGACTCCCTTGCGTATCCTTGACACCAAGACGAGAGACACCCGCAACAAGTCTGTGCGGATGGTCAAGGTTCTTGTGGTCGAACCACGACGCCGAGGAGGCTACTTGGAACTGGAGGACGCCATGAGGGCGAAGTACCCGACAATGTTTGTAGACTGGTTGTCTAGTGTCGTGAGGGTACGGGGCGTCCCCTTTAAGGGGGTAGGACCGTTTTGTTTTTAGCATTGCTCGGGATAGCTTTGCTTGTGTGTATATGTTTACATTTGTTTGACACAGTGTAACAACCAGTGTATTGGTTGTAGTGTTGTTAGTGCTTGCAGTGGTTGCTTGCATGATGGTGCTTGTTTGCACATATGTGTATGGTTCTTGTTGCACGGCGTATGGATGTGCTTGTTGCCATGAACATATGTGTGAGATGAGACTGTTGGGAACTTGTTTGACAGATTGATATATTGTGTGTGTACTATGTGGGTATTGTGTTAAGTGTGATAGGACAAGTGATTTGGCAAATGAGTGAAGTTGTTAACCCACCTACTTTGACCAATTTGAGGCAAAGTTCCTTAAGGGAGGTAGTGTGAAATACCCGGTATTAAAAAATAGTGATTAATAGGCTGACTAAATATTTAGAAGCTTAATTAGTCCTAAATAAATACGTAGGAACGATTCCCGAAGAAAACGGATTCGTAAAACGAGTTAAAAACGCAAACGAGCTCTAAAACGCGCTTTTCGAGAAACGGGGAAAATATGATTTTAAACGGGTTAAATTAACTCGTAATAATTATAGTTAGTTAAATATCTATATTAGACCATAGTGTGGGTCTAGAGTTATTAAAATAATTAAACGGCAAAATTCCGGAAAATGGACCCGGAAAATGAATAGTGTCAAAACGGTAGACGAAACGCGTTTAATTTGAAAAGACGAAAAAACGACCGAGCTATTAATTAATGTGGGCCGGTTTTAATTAATGAGTGAATACCCATTAATAGCTTGTTAGCTATTAAGTGATAACAAGACAAACAAATAAATAAAGTAAGTAAATAGTATAAAGTGAAAGTAAAATAAAGGGCTTACCTTCTCACCTTCTCCTTCATTCACGATTTGCCAGTACGTTGAAACTCCTTCTTCTTCCTCTGTTAGTCGCGACACCAACAGCACCTCACCCTCCTGTCTCACCTCCATCTTACTCATTTCTCCACCGAATCACATGAAATTGGTACCGTTGAATTCGTCTCGGTGAGAGCTTCGATCTCCACCCATCAAAGTTTCGATTCCTTCATTTTCATCTCCATCGACGAGGGAGCTTTTGAAGGTTGAAGAGTAGATTTCAACCCTTCTTCTCTTCCTTGGTGCCTTAAGGTATATATAAGTAAGTATCTATACCATTTCAAGCTTATTCTACCCTTTGTGAGACTTTTTCCCTCACGTGGGAATTTCCCCTCATTCAGTCGAACCGTGAGTTTTTGGTGGGTGTTGGAGAACTTCTCCAATTGATTGCCAATCCAAACCATTTGGGTCCTTCAAGGTAAAATCTAGATCAAACTTTGTAAACTAGCTCTTAAAAAATATATTAGGTTTTGTGGAGGAAAATGAATTGATTGTTGTTGTGTGATGGGCTGCGGTTGTAGTTGGCAATCCAAAGCCCTGGTGTGGTGTGGAAAACAAGAGAAGGAAGAGGGAACAAGATAAGGAAGAAGAGAGGAGTGAAAACTGAAAGTGAAACGAGGTAAAAAGCTTACCTTGTATCGGTTTTATTTCCCTTGTGAAATTGATGTTGTGTTGAATGAATAACTTTGAGTTTGTGTAGTCTTGGTACTACAATATGATAGTTTAAAGAGAATGTTTTAATATGTGTGAGTGTGCAGTTAAACCTAGAAGTTAAGTTGTTTTACATATGTGAGCAAATGGGATTTTGTTATGTATAAGTGTTTAAACCAAACAGGTGGGAGGTGTGTGTTGTGAACTTTTGTAGTGTGGTGAAAATGATTAGAGAAGTAAATAGGTGCTGTCAAAATTCACCTAGGATGGATGGTTGAGTGTTCTGTTTTTAAAGGAAGAAATTAGGTGTTTTAGGAGGTTTAGTTGAGTGGTTAATGCTTTGAGGACCTAACTAAGAAGAAGAGTGTTCTAGGAGTGAAATAATGTCATCATTGAGTTAGGTAAGGCATCAGTATGTGAGGTTTGAATGGTTTAAAGAGGAAGCCAAAATCTGTTACAAAACCGATAGAAAACAGGAGAGAAAACAAGGTTGTAAGTGTAAAGAATTTAAGTAAAATGAACTAGATTGGTGAGTGTACTTGGTGCTTGGTTTAAGGTGGATTAGGTGGGTAATTAGATGCTAAAACATGTGGATTTTAGTTTGTGAAGATAGGTTAATCATTGGGTAAAGAGGGAACCTATAACAGAGGAGGAAACTGTGAAAATTGTGAATTGTAGCAGGGTCCGGACTTAGGTCCAGGACCAAGTCCCGGACCACCCCTATTTTTACCCCGAGAGTTGCCTGCTTGTTTGGTCCGGGTCCTAGCTCCAAGCCCAAGTCCCGGACCATATGCATTTTCAACCCGAGAGTACACTACCCTTCTGGTCCGGGACTTAAGTCCCGTATGAAGTCCCGGACCAGTGCAGAAATGAAAAAAAAAATAGTTTAAGTGGTTTATAAGCTAGGGAATTTTTGTAATGATATTATAGGTTACTTAGCACTCGACTAATGACATGTGAAGGTCATAAGGGCTTAAACAAGATTAAGAGAAATGTGAAACATGAACTTGTTTGAGTTAAGTTTTTACATGAAGATTAAGTAAGTAAAGTACGGGAAACGTAGGTGGAGTAACGAGTTAGGTTAATTATGGTTAATTGACCTCCCGAATTAATGTATGTTATAGGACCCGATTAGTTGGACTCCGAGAGAGTAAGTCAACGGGCAAGATACGACGGTGAACGGTATGGTTTTCTCATGCCCTGTATCCTAACTTGGTTACTCTGATTTGTGTGTTTGTGTGTTTATGTGCAATCACCTAATCAAGATTAAATGCATGAATATGATTAATAGTATTACCTTGTATATTGTGTGCTTGACTTGCACCCAATGAACTATGTCTTGTAAGACTAGTTTGTATAATTCATGAAATGTTTGAATGGGAAGAATTCATGTGTTTGAGATGCTCTCACTAACACACTAACCTTCTGACTTACCTAACCTGGAAACGGTAACTGATGATGAGAGGAGACCGATAGAGTGTCGGCCACGCGTGAGAATGAGGAAGCAAGAGAGATTGCTTACCGAGTTCTGGCCTAACCTTCCCACCATGGTTCCGAACCGTAAGGTCGCAACCCCGGGAAGTAAGCCAAACCTAAGCCCGGTGGTGAGTGTGTTGTGGTGTGTATGCCACTTCTCTGCCCGGAGGTCACCCGACTTAACTGAGTAATTATTTCGTGAGATAAATAATGGTTAAGTGTGGATCATGCCTTGTGCGAGAAATATGATCAAGAGATAAGAGATATGAGCATCCGTCTAACCGGATGAGGATGAGAAACTGACTAACACAAAAGAGGTGTGAATCTTGAGGGAGAACCTCAAGGCCTCGGTGACCAATGTGTGGATGACTTGTAATGTTTCCATTGTGTGATATGCCCCGTGTGTGGGTATTGTTTTTACTGAATGTATTGTTGTTTGTAATAGCATGCTTGTTTGAATAATAATGAACCGCATGTTGGCGACCAAGTAGTTGGCGTACCCTCGCTAGTACGCGGGGTATGCGATTACCATATGCAGCTTTAGCTGAGCCCCTTCGGGCACCATTTTTCCTATTCTTACAGGTACACGTGACGGCTGCTAGTCATGGAGACCGAGATGTTGCTTTTGGTTGTTAGTAGTAGATGGGGCGGGTGTACCGAGTTGTACACGGGCTTGTAGCCCTAGTATAGTCGGTGTACTATGTGGTAACCTGTTGTTTGTTAGTAGCGAACATGGAGTAGTAGTGTGACTATAAACTTGTATTCTTGGCGGGCTGTGAGCCCTGAGTAAAATACCCTTAGTACTCGGTAATCAGGTGTTGTAAGTTATGTATATAAGTTGGTATTTCTTTTATCAGACCGAGACTGTAGTTGTAGTAGCTGGATCCGGTAATCATATGGGTGGTTATCGGTATTGTATCACCCTCGTAGTTATGTTTTCCGTGCGATTAGTTTAGTGCCCGTGACGTTTAGACCGTGGTTAGAGGAATTATCGTATGGGGTGTTACAGTTGATTTTTCAAGGAGACTTGTAGCTTGGTTCCTTCCTGTTCTTGGCCCTATTATACATAGGAGGTTCATTAAAACCTTGTACAAGTTTAATGCTTAATGAAATCTTTAACCACCAAGGATTAGCATAAAGGCTTTACCTTTCCAAAATATGACTTCTCACACTTGATTTCCTTGGTTTCACTTCGGTTTTGAGGGTCTAGGGACTCCAAAATTTTGGACATGTTACAAGGAAGAAGAGAGTTCCAAGGTTAGGACTTTCTATGCTTCACAACTAAGATAGAACATTAAAGCATAAAAATAGGGTTTTAATGTTGTTCTCACCTTAAGGAGTCAAAATGGAGACTTGGATGCTCCAAAGTTTAACCTTGCCTAGGGGGAACACTTAGAGGTTATTTATTGGTAGATCCATGGAAGGAACATAGATTAAACACCAAAAATCTAGTTTTTGGAGAGATTTACCTTAGTAGAACCCTAGGAGATTTCGGCGCCTTCATGAAGATGGAAGAAGCTTCAAGTTTGAGCATGAAACGAGTGAGGAAAAATGAGTTAAAAGGCTGGAACTTTCAGCCATATTGAAGGAGGAAGGAAAAATGGAGTTTTAGAGCACCTTTTTACTTTTGAGATGAAGAGACTTAGTCTAGCCCCATGTCCATGTTGATGCGGAGTTGATTGGCCTTGAGAAGTGCTGGAACTTGTGATTTTTGTTGGAGTTTGTAGATCAATAATCTCCTTGAGGAGTAGATGAAGAAAATGGAAGTTTTTGAGAAAGGGGCTTAGAACACTAAACCACCATGGATGAGTTCTTGGAAGAGCTTGAGGTTGAAGATGGGAGAAGGAAGGGTGAGAGAATGGCACACATGAGAGGAAATCAAAACATTTCTCTAATTTTTTTACCTAATGTGTTGTTAAGTGAGAGAGAAGTCATAAGATTAAGCCATGTCATCAATCCCTTACTAATTGCCTCTACTTTCAATCTCAGCCATTGGTTGGCTCTCTTGCCACTTAAAACTTCTGCCCCCATGTAGTATAAAGGGGTATTTGAGTTTGTTTGTGTTTTCTAATGTTAAGGCTTATAAGTTGTACATTATGACTAGGGATGGCAATGGGTCGGGTTTGGGTCGGGTGGACCATCACCCGCACCCGTCACCCGGCTTCACCTGCTCCACCCGTACCCGACCCATCACCCATTATGTA
This sequence comes from Limonium bicolor, assembly GCA_023374045.1. NCBI lineage: Eukaryota > Viridiplantae > Streptophyta > Magnoliopsida > Caryophyllales > Plumbaginaceae > Limonium > Limonium bicolor. Next base: position 287,148,539 of record CM041780.1, read on the forward strand.
TCACCCATCACCCGTTTCACCCGTCACCCGCGGGTGAAGCGGGTGAACCCGTTTACCCATTTACCCGTTTGTTTTTTTTTTCTTGTTCGCCAGTAAGGTTTGCAAATTACTGTGAGTGGAGAGAAAATAGAGACACAAAGCATGTATGTTCTATGTTTGTCGGTTAGGAATGCGAAATTTACTTCAGAGAAAATAATGAAATATTGCACAGAGCATGTACGTTCCATGTTGGTCAATTATGGTTGCAAAATTACCATGAGTGAAGAGAGAAAATAGAGGCGTAGAGCATGTATGATCAATGTTCGCCTGTTAGGATTGCGAAATTACCTTCAGTGAAGAGAATGAAAAACTTCGTGGAGCATGTAAGTTATTGTTTTTCAGTTAGAGTTTCAAAATTACCGAGAGTGAAGAAAGAAAATAGAGGCACAGAGCATCTTTGTTCCATGTTTGCCAGTTAGGGTTGCAATTACTTTTAGTGAAGATAATTAAAACTGCGTAGAGCAAGTATGCTAGGGCTGTAAAATTACCGAGAGTGGTGAGAATAAAGAATGGCGCAGTCACCCAGAGCATGAATGTTCCTTGTTCACTAGTTAGGGTACAAAAATCATGAGTGAAGGAGAACGAATAATAAGTAACAATTTAACATAATATATATAATCTATGCGGGTGAGCGGGTCGGGTGATGGGTGAAAAATGTTCACCCGTCACTCGACCCGCACCCGTACCCGTTCCACCCGTCACCCGTTTTTCACCCGTTTTATGCGGGTTTTTCACCCGGTTTAGCGGGTCGGGTGACAGGGTGAAATGGGTACCCGCGGACCCATTGCCATCCCTAATTATGACTTGTTTTATGTGTTAGATTATATCATATGCTGTTACCTTGTATTAATGTGTGTTTATAGGTGATTATCCACCTTATGAACTGTTGTTACAATACAATTTATGGTATATAATCTTTTCTCATTATTTAGGTATTTAATTCTTGCCTTAATGTATTATATGTTACATTAATCTTAGGAGTATAATTTCTCCTTATAGTTGTTCTCTTATTTAATCAATTATCTATGTGTGGTTTTAAGCTTATTTGGACTATATATATTTATCCAAATATATATATATTAAGGGGTTGTATATTCCTTAATGGATTTAAGGATTATTAGTCTTTATGATTTAATGACTAACCTTTGATTAAACCCCTCAGTTAAATAAATTTCTTATTAATTAATGTAATTAAGGTTTGGGGTATATAGGGAATTATCGAACAATACCAATATTAAACCATAACGGCTTACGCCAACATGTGATGAACACCAGAAAAGTCGTAAAATATATCAGTCCATAGTTGGACCAAAATTGAAAGGAACAATTAGACCGTAACACGGTTACTACCAATACAATTCGCAACAATAAACGTGAATCTATGTCAAACGCATGAGTAATTACCACCTATGGGCACTACCTTTACCAAGGAGTGCCATAAGCAATATTGAACGAACAAACATCTAGATTAAGTTCTATGTATATTATTACTGATCATACCGATCAATAAATGAGTTCCAAGTGAAAGAATGGCTACCGCCATTGGCATACTGCCATGCAAAAAAATGATAAGTATTAATATGTGTTAAAGACATGTCGTTTACTATTGTGACGACTGTCAGTGATGAATGAATGTGTAAATTAAAACAATGGCAAACAGCCTAATCGATAATACAAAACACTCGAACCGAACGCTAAATAGCGCAAGTCAGCAAATACAAAATGTACTAATAAAGGGCATAAGCCCAGGATTTCGGGAACACCGACTCTGATTACCTTTCGAGGTATATTACTCAGATAACAATGTCTAAATTAATTAACAGGCGCCAAACCACGCACATGGAGTCTAAATGGTAGCGGTTGCAATAACTGCTACTAAACAATAAATAACAAAACAACGTACAAATACGAGAACGCTTGATCTATCTTGAAGGAAACAACTAACCGTTATTAACAATATACTCAACAACAAAGAGGACAAAAACCATATCCCATTATTACAGTACGACCAATACTTTTAGGATAAGAATAACTAACATCTGCTAATACAAATACACAAACCCATACCCATTGGGCAGGGAACCCGGGGAACCGAATAATCCCACGGGAGACCCCCAATACCAACAAGAATGGAGATTGACAACAGAATACTTCAGGAACATGTGACGGACACTACGAGTCTATAAACGAGTTATGGGACAACCAAAGTCCATAGAAGCTTGTGGGCTTGACAGACTCATCCCTGAGTTAGTCGAGTAAGTAGCAATGTATCAGTACGGTACCCCATACACGTAGACATGTAATGAAAGGAACACTGGGAGTAGTCAACACCACACGAAGGTCGGAAATGTAAACCCAGACCAGTGTAAACAATTGCCTAGAATAAATTAAGAAATAAAACCCTAGTTTAATTAACGAAGTGAATGGAACCAATAACCTTGAATATAAAAGGACCAAGACATAACTCCGCAAAGGAATGGCTAACACACAGTGGAATGATTTGATAGTTAATTACATGACAAGCAAGAAAAACCAACAAATGGGTGAATAAGAATAAGATGCACAACATAAATCACTTAATGGCTACAATCATTACGCGTAAAATGGAACAAAGAGAGAATTGCTCTCCAAATATAAATATATACAACAATACCAAATGGTATCATAATTATATATGTCCAAATTAAGGACAGTGGTATGTTCTTAACCGAAAAGACGTTGAACACAATACACTGCTATCTAATGTACAATAAAGGCAAAGCTAGTACACTAGCGGATGCCTTAAACCTTAAAGCCAATACCACAATAAATATAAACGTCTAATTGACTATAATATGGTGCGCGCGGAAGCGACCATTACAAACTACAATGTGAATGAATACCTTCCCAAACACAAACGAGCAAAGCTCGCACAGAAAATAATGATGAGCGATAAAATGTAAGAAAGGCTATACAACAGCCTAGACAGTGAAAGGACATGCTCCAAAATAATTACTAAGTTCATACCATAACTCAAATATGAACTCACAAATATACAATGATATCCCTTGTGAAAAACGTGTGAATACAAGATATAAATATAACTGAGGAAAATACCTCAATTACCATAAACGTACCCCTAGGGGATGTCGACCAATGCAAAACATAATATGATAGTAACCATGGATTCTCCTAATAAACGGGGCAAACCATGCAAAAGTTGTTGCGAAACCGACACAAGGGAAGCATAACAAATATCAACGAGAAATACATAACAAGTATTACAATAAGTACCTTACTCCGAAGCAACCGGGAGACACGGGATTACAAGAATCATCCTCGTGCATTATTAACAATATGTTTAAAGAAAATATTATGACTAGTGCAAACGACACTAAATACAAATGTTAATTAATATCATACTTCATCTCAACACTATGTCAACGAGTGAAGATAACAACATCCTAAGATATATTTTGAATACGATTTCGATCCAGTCGTGTGCACATACAACTAATGTTACCGCACCGACTGTGATACCTCCGTTTCCAATTAACAAAGACTGTGAACAATACCGTCATAATAGAACGACATCAGCAATAAACTACTGCCAATAAACCGTCTAAGATAACAATAGAATGAAGGGCATATTTGCCCATATCCGTGGGCCTGCACCTCACTATGGGGCGAGTGGGCCTGCACCTCACCTTTATCATAACCTCTTTTTAAATTGAATGTCTAAGATCGACCCGTCTCTCAATATGAGAATTCCATGAGACCCAAGTATCCAACGCTCTTTGGTTAGCGGCTGTATACTTATATGGGTACAGGAGGCGTAACCCTTTTTAAGGGGGTATAGCCTCTTAGCTGTGCACAAGTGTGCTCTAGTTTTTGCATTTTTGTATGCGGGGCATACGTTGTTTTGTTGGCAGGTTGTATGCGCATTGCGCACCTGTGTATGTTTGTGTACATGTATGTAAGTATTCTATGAGATACTTAGTTGTGTTTGTATGCATGAACTTGTTGGATGATGTATATGTGTATACTCTCTTATGAATTCAGTTATGTTGTATCGTTTAGATACCGAACATATAGGTACTGATTGAATCATAAAGATGGAACGTGGAATGTTGAATGCTATGGACACCTCGGGGAGGTCGTCAAGATGGTTAGAACTGATAGGAAACGATGGTGCTGACGGATCACCTATATCCATATATTTGAATTAACGCACACTTGAAGGATATGTGCAATATGAGCACAATACATTATGTGTGAATGCTACATCATATAGATGTACATTATGGGAATCATGGGTAGATATACATTACATACCTATTTAAGAAAGACGACTTCGGGACGAAGTCTTTTAAAGGGGGTAGACTGAACTACCCCTAACAAATTAAACATTGATTAAACATTTAATCAATTAAATTAGGCGTAAATATGCCTTAAAATCAATTTAAAAACAACAATGGTGAACGTAAAGCAAATATTGCACCCTTTTGACCATTTAGCGTAAATATATACCCACATGAACTCCTTAGGACCTAAATTTTGTGCTAAGCATATCAACACATAAATGAACGTACTAAAATTATTTGAAAACACTCCAACATAAAGAACAAGCATTAACATGCTTAAAAGACACTTTAGGGCAAAATGTGCTATAAGAAGTTTTAAAGGTCATGTGACCTCTGTTTGAATAAAAATCAAATTCCTAAGCTTATTAATCATGTAATGCATGTAATTATCAATTACCAAAGAAGACCAAGCTCAAAAACAAGCTTTAACACAAAATGTGCAATAAGCTTCCTTAAAGCACATTTTTGTGAGATTGTCTTCAAAATGAGTTTTGTTAGATTTTAGGGCCTTGAATACCCTTAAATATACTAATGTGACATAATGTACCACATTAGAATTCCTAATTCAAAGTTTTTCAAAAAATCAAAATATGTGCCATGATTGTGAATAGTACCCAAATAGCACTTGTGTTTCCTAATCTAGTCAATGGTCAAACTTCTTCCCTTGACCTTGACCAAACATGGCCGCATAATAAAAGTTTCTTTCTCATCTAATATCCGGCCATACCTAAGTATATCCATGGCTCTAAAGTTACTTTTATTAAAGTAACATTCTTACTACTTTACAAAATAAACTAATCTAACTTACCTTTCCACCTTGGCTATTATTTGCCGCCAAATTAAGGCTTCCTCCTGAGCTAATAACCGGCCATATACATATATATTGATAACTCCAAAAGCAACTTCATTAACAGAGGATAAGTACCAATATTTAACTAAGTAAAATAAATCCTTTCATCTTTCCACTTGGCACCTTCTTACGCAGCCTTAGGAGGCTTTCTTCAGCATGAGGAAACCCATCAAAATATCTTCCATGAGACACCTTGACTATTTTGTAAAATATGACTTCATCTCCTTAAAAGCCAAAAATCTTCTTTCCCTTCATTTGCTCTTATCCCAGCCGTAAACAAACATTCAAACCCTCTCTTTTATTGCCTCCTTATCGTGAGCATGCTACGAAATTCAATGGAAGATTTCTCTTTAATATAGGTAAGATCTCAAGCCATAAATATGCTTGTTCTCTTCATTCTTTCCCTCTTTCATCAAGCTAACACATCCCTATTTTCCACCAGCTATTGTGTGTAAATTAAACCTTGATGTAGAGGGTTTCTCGGCTGGAACTCAAGATGGGAGGGAAGAAAGTCTAAGTTATTTTCTAAGGTGAAAATCATGCATTAAGCTACCCTAATACTTTCTTCTCCTTTGCCGGTTTTAAAGCTTGACCTCCTCAGCTTATTTGCTTCACTTTTACATGTTTATTCAGTTCACATAACAACTCCTACAAGAACTTGCAAGATCCAAGCAAGAACTCCATTTTTGGTAATTTTCGGTAAGACATTTTACCACCTTTCCTTCACTAAGTTACCGGTTTTACATGCTGGAATTGATGGTGTTTTTAACACCTTGGTTGCTTCTAAAATGCAGCGTGAACCACCCCCTCTAAATTCCATAATAACAAGGTAAAATCCAACCTAAAATGAGCTTGATTTGTCCTTAAGTATTGATTATATCACAAGCCTAATGCTTCTATTTTTCCTTGGCAAAAATACTGCCAAAATGGTGCTGTTACCATGGGGAAATTCTACAACAAAAATGAAGAAGAGAAGCTTAAGTATATACCTAGCAAAAAAGGAAAAATCTACTACCTAATGATATACTGTTAAGCTTATAGTTAGTTTATGTTAAAAACTAACTTAAGAATTTTTATCAACCTAGCCGTGAGCTTTGGAGAGCCTTAGCTGTTTTGATTTGCTTGGAAACAATGTAAGTACACTATACCTAGTATACTATATAGTTTTTATGTTATTGAGTTGCATAAAATAAAAGCCGTGAGTAAATGGGGATTAAAATAGCTTAACTATACATTATAATGTCTTATGACATTTTTAGTTGGTAATATAAGGTTTAGATGACATATTATGCCATAGGAATTAATTAAATAATTTTAGAAAACATTAAGAAAAACAACTATACTACAAGTCGTAAACATATAGAATTTTATGACATTTATATGTAACATTTACTATATGTTATGTGTTGTAATAAGGCCATGCTTTTGGGCATTTAATTTTATGTTATATTAAGATTAAAATGAATTTAAAATAAGAATAAACATTACCAGATATCATTTCGGGTATTTTGTAATTATAACGCATTTTACAGGCTGAATATTAATAAAGCCAAAAACTATAGATTAAAAGGGTTATTATATGAATTTATAAGTTAAATAATGTTTAGGGCAAAAATGTAATTTTGAGAAAATCTGGGTCAAACTATAAATAAAAAAACTTGTGGTCAAACTAAAAGTCAATAGGTCAATATAGACCATGTTAGATGGTTTGACCAAAATTAATGTCATAAACAATTAATTAATGAACTTATAGTAACATTATAGATTAAATGTTAAATTTATAAAACTATTGGGGTATAGATGGTGATTACCAAAAAATAATGGGTTAATATGGTTAGTACTATAGTTTATATCATAATATAAAGTTGGGAATTTAAGAGTTATATAAATGGTATATTAATAGAAGTGAAATACCCCGTAATTAAAAATAGTGATTAATTAGGCTAATAAGTAATTTAGAAGCTTAATTAAGTATAAATAATCATGAGGGAACAAATCCCGAAGAAAACGGAATAAAAAAACGAACCTAAAGCGCGTTTTTCGAGGTAACCGGGGAAAACGTGTCTTTAAGCGGGTCAAATAGACTCGCAACAATTTTGGTCAACTAAATAATCATTAATAAATATTAGTGAAGCTTTAGAACCAATAAAAATCAAGAAAATGAGAAATTAGTAAAAACTGTCAAAACAGGAAGTTGTGGGGTAGAAACATAAATAACACAAACTTATGTGTCCAATATGTAAATGAAATTTTAAAACCCTCATGGGTTCTGTGTGCTGTCCGAATGGGAGCCCCCACTCACACCCTCTCTTAACTTCCTTTTATTTGTAAAAGACAAAAAGAGTAAAAAGCAAAAAGTAACCTATTACTACCTCACATTCTCTCTCTCCTATCTCTATTTCCCTCTCTCACGTAAAGCCCCCACCCTCACCCTCTGATTTTTCCCTCTTCTTCTCCAAGCAAACCGATGGCCATGGAGCTTGAGCAAACACACACAAACTTCCTCTTCTCTCTTCTTGTTACTCCATCAAACCTCTTCCAAAAATATAAAAACTACACCATTGTCTTCCTCTCCTCAAGAGCAACATTTCCCTCTATTCAAAATTTGGAAAAGAGCATTTTCGTTTTTATGGGTATGCCCCATTTGGAGCCTCAAGATCACCATTAGACGGCCTCGTTCTCTTGTTCTATTGAGGTAAAAATATTCTTAAAAACTCCATCTTTTTCTAGATCTTAAGGGCAAAACGAAATTTGAAGTTAAACTCGTGCCTGCTTCTTTATGCTCGCAATTTTGGCCTTGTTGGTGGAGTTGGAAACTTGTTCTTGAGCCACTCCAAGCATTACTCATACCCTTGGAAGGTAATATAAATTCTAAACCCTAAAACCTACATTAGAACTTACATAATGGTTAGGGTTAAATTGTGTATTAAATGGGTGTATTGAAATGTATATGTGAATGGGTTGTAGTGTTAGAATTGGTTTACAAACAGGTGAGAAAGAAGAAGGAAAGAGGAAGGAGGAAGAAAGGAGAAGCTAGTAAAGGAACAAGGTAATTGCACTCTTCCTTGTGTAACTTTGTAAATGGTTATGTAACAGATTTTTAGAAATGAAAATATGTATTGTAAAATGTTAGTATAGTGGTAGTGTAATGTGTAGGAGGGAAACAAGCTTTAAACCTTTAAAAGACATTTTAAAAAAACTTATAAACAGATTGGGAATGGGATGTTAAGTGCAGGAAATTTAATAGTATTGTTGTGTTGGTATTGGTGTATGAGAGTTTGTATATTATAATTGTTGAAAACAGGTGAGATTGATGGAAATGTGTAAATAAACAATGTGGTGAGAGCATAAATTGTAGGGAGACTACGGCAAAATTTACTAGGATTAGAACACTTAGTGAATGAGAAACTAGGTGAATAAGGTGGTTTGTAACAGATTTTGTTAGAGAAAGATAGAGGGTATATTAGGAGAGATAGTTAATGTGGTTATAATGTATTAGAGGTGTTAGAAATGACATTAGAAGAGGGAGTTGTAGAAGGGGAGTGTTAGTATCAAATCTGTAGCAAAAATGCATTAAGGGAGGAAACAAGGGGAGTGTTGGAGTGAAACTAGGAAAATTGTGTGTATGAGTTAGTATAGAATTGTGTAACGAATTAGGGAATGAATTAGCATGATTTAGGATGTTTAAATTGTGCTAAAACATGTTAGGATGTATGTAGGAAGATTGGGGGAGCAATGGGTGGAATTGGGAAAAGAAAATAAGGGTTGTAGCAAGGTTCTGCTACCGTCCGATCCAGACTCTGGGTCGGACGGTGGGTCGGACGGGGCTTAAGAATCGGTAATCAATCTTTCTGGAATGGTCCGACCCAGGACCGTGGATCGGACGTGGGTCGGACAGGCAAAAAAAAAAATAAGGGTCGAAGTTTCTGACTTCGTCCGACCCGAGTCGGGTCGGACAGTGGGTCGGACGGAGCAGGGACCCGGGACCGAAACCTTCTGGAACGGTCCGACCCAGAGGGTATGGGTCGGACGGAATAGTGCTGGGTCGGACAGGGTGAATTTCAGAGGATGAACTCTACTGGAATGGTCCGACCCAGGGCTTGGGTCGGACGGTGGGTCGGACGGCCCCAATACTTACAAAAAAAAAACTGTAAGCTTATAATAGTAGTATATATATATATATATATATATATTATATATATATATATATATATATATATATATATATAATGTATACCCTCCGACACATATGTATATATATAGGTAAGTAAACCATGGATAAGTAATGAAAAATGAGTAAATGAAATACAAGTGTAAGGAATGTAAAGACTTAGTAAGTATGGATTAGTAAACGTGTAAGATAATGAGTTAAGTTAATGATGGCTATAATAATCATTTAATTGTATACGTATAAAATAGGATTTGATTTGTGACACCGGAAGAACGTTTGGAAACACGTACGACGGTGAACTGTATGAATTCCTCATGCCCCGTATGCTATCTTGGTTACTCTGATTTGTGTGTTGTGTGCTAATTGATCACCAAAAAGATAAATGCACGAATTGGAGTTATCATGTTTACTTGTGTATGTAGTGTTGTATATTGTGGTATATTTCTTTAAATCTCAGTTTGTATAATTCATGAAATGTATGATGATAATGAATATGTGTATGTATGCTGTATTGCATCGTGACCGATTATTTGTGTGAATGGACTTCTAACTTATTCCTAACAAGCTACCATTCAAACTTAAATGGTAATTAAATTGGAATGAGTAGAAGTCCGATATAGTTTCGGCCACGCGTGAGGATGCGGAGTCACGAGAGGTTGGCTCCAATTCCTGATTCTTAACTGGTCCGCGCCCAAATCCCTAAGTGGGTAGCATCCCGGATTGGTTAGTCAAGTAAATCCCGGAGGTGGGATGAGTAGTCCCCAGGGCCGGAGGTCCCGACGACTTAACTTGAGTAAGTAAGTAAGTAAGTAAGTAAGAATGAGTAAGTAATGTAATTGAAAAGCAAGAGTGAGTGTAAGTAAGAGAAAGTAAGTAATGAGTAAAAGAGTAAAAGCATTCCGATTAACCGGATGCATAATTTGGCTAAACTTGTGAAGGTAAGTAAGATGCGTGCTATTGTATTGTTGCCTTGGAATGTGTAATATATTGAGCATGATTGTATGTTGCATGTAGAGCATGTATGTATGAAATTAATGAATCGCATGTTTAGTGGACGTCAAATAGTCGGCGTGCCCTAGCTAGCAGCGGTATATGCGGAGTTTATACGCAGCGTTTGCTGAGCCCTTGGGGCACCATTTTTACTACACGCAGGTACAAGAGAAGGATGAAGGTCGTGTGAAGTGTTGGAGCTTGTTCTTTTGCTTTCTTTTTGGTTGTAAACAATGAATTATGATTGGTGTACTAAGTAGTACATGGCTGTAGCTTTTGACTAGCCGGTGGTACCATGGGGTACACCTTTTTGGATGTGGATAGAATGGAGCATTTGGTATAGATGAGTAGGGAATTGAACTCATTCCTTTGGTAGGTTGGAAATGGGAATGTAATTGAATATACTTTAAATACTCGTGATCCAGGATTGTAAGTATGTCACACTTTTGGTATTGGTAAGTAATTTAGTAGCTCGGTATATATGTTCATCAGACCGTGACTGTAGGTAGAATGAGCCTAGCTAGCCGTATGGGCGGTAGCGGCGTTGTATCACCCGCCGTAGTAAGTAGTATTTCCACTTTGAGTAACTCTGGATTACGGGAGCCTCCAAGATGTAAAGACATGAAGAGGTACTTCTGGGTGGCTGGAATGAAGTCGGATGTGGCCGCCGAATTTGTATTGAGACGCTTAACATGCCAGAAGGTAAAATTTGAACATCGTAGACCGGGGCGGAATGGTACAATCGATGCAGTTCTGGAGTGGAAATTTCATGATATCTCCATGGATTTGTTGTAGGACTCCCACCTTCCAGGGGAGGACTCAACATGATATGGGTTGTAGTCGATCGCCTTACCAAGGTTGCCAGATTCATACCGATGAAGGACACCTGGAAGGTAGTAAAGCTAGCTGAGCTATTCGACAGGGAGATTATCAGACATCATGGAGTCCCGAAAAAAATAGTATCTGACCGCGACACCAGATTTCTTTCGAGATACTAGAGAGCTACAAGGGAAGCGTTGGGTAAGAATTGAAGTTGAGTGCCGCCCTTCCATCCTCAGACCGACGGTTAGACAGAAAGGGACCATCTAGACACTGGAGGACATGCTTAGGGCATGTGCCTTGGACTTTTAGGGGAGTGGTTAGATAAGCTTCACCTTATCGAGTTCTCGTACAATAATAGTTATCACGCCTCGATTAAGATGGTCGCCTTTCCAAGCTCTATACGTAGACCTTGCCGTAACCCTTGTGTTGGGATGAGTCGAGTGAAGCGGTCATCATAGGACCGGAGTACCTTGAGCAAGTGCAAGCTGAAGTCCAACAGATCGAGCTAATATGAAGGCAGCCCAAGATAGACAGAAATCCTATGCAGATGTGAGACGACGCGACCTTGAGTTCGCCGTGGGCGACCAAGTGTTCTTGCGCGTTTCACTATGAAGGGTGTCTTCCGTTTGGTCAGAAAGGGCAAGCTAAGCTCAAAGTTCGTAGGGCCGTATGCTATCACTGAAAGAGTTGGAGCTGTAGCCTACAGGTTAGCGTTACCTGAGGACTTGGGACGTGTCCATGATGTATTTCATGTGTCACAACTCAAGAAGTACATTGCTGATCCTTCTCATGTGCTAGAGACCGAGAGAGAGATATCCATTGAGCCAACCATGAGATATGTTGAAACCCCAGTGAGAATCCTGGATAAGAAGACCCGAGACACTCGCATAAGTCTATCGAATGGTGAAAGTCCTATGGTAAAACCATGATGTCGAAGAAGCGACATGGGAGTTGGAAGATGCCATGAAGGCTAAGTACCCACAGTTGTTCATAGACTAGATAGTCTAGTATTTAGCAATACGGGTACGGGTCGTACCCCTTTTAAGGGGGGTAGAGCCCTTTGCTTTTGCATTGCTTCGGGGTAAGCATTACTTAGTGTGTAGGTATTGTAATAGGTTTTGTATGGCACATGTAGTGCAGAACGTATGTGTATGTATGTGTAATGTGTGTGTATATGTATGGGATGTGTATGTACGATGTGTGATGTGTTGTGTAAAGTGTATGTGAATTGTGTATGATGCTTGAAGAGTGTATGCTTGCAATGTGGAAAGAAGTAAACACCTCATAGGTGTAGTAAGATGCATTATGCAATTGGTTGCCTAATGAGTAGAATAATTAAACTAGTAACCTTGAGCAATTGAGGGCAAAGTTTCTTAAGGGGGTAGATTGAAATACCCCGTAAATTAAAAATAGTGATTAATTAGGCTAATAAGTAATTTATAAGCTTAATTAAGTATAAATAACATGAGGGAACAAATCCCGAAGAAAAACGGATCCTTAAAACGGATTAAAATCACTAACGAACCTTAAAGCGCGTTTTGAGGTAACCGGGAAACGTGTCTTTAAGCGGGTCAAATAGACTCGTAACAATTTGGTCAACTAAATAATCATTAATAAATATTAGTGAAGCTTTAGAACCAATAAAAAAATCAAGAAAACAAGAAATTAGTAAAAACTATCAAAAACGGGAAGTTGTGGGGTAGAAACATAAATACACAAACTTATGTGCAAATATTGTAAATGAAATTTTTAAAACCCTCATGGGTTCTGTGTGCTGTCCGATTGGAGCCCCCACTCACACCCTATCTTAACTTCCTTATTTGTAAAAGACAAAAAGAGTTAAAAAGCAAAAAGTAACCTATTACTACCTCACATTCTCTCTCTCCTATCTCTATTTCCCTCTCTCACGTAAAGCCCCCACCCTCACTCTCTGATTTTTCCCTCTCTTCTCCAAGCAAACCGATGGCCATGGAAGCTTGAGCAAACACACACAAACTTCCTCTTCTCTCTTCTTGTTACTCCATCAAACTCTTCCAAAAATTATAAAAACTACACCATTGTCTTCCTCTCCTCGAGAGCAACATTTCCCTCTTTTCAAAATTTGGAAAAGAGCATTTTCGTTTTTATGGGTATGCCCCATTTGGAGCCTCAAGACCACCATTAGAAGGCCTCCTTCTCCTTATTCTATTGAGGTAAAAATATCTTAAAAACTCCATCTTTTTCTAGCTCTTAAGGGCAAAACGAAATTTGAAGTTTAAACTCTTGCCTGCTTCTTTATGCTAGCCGATTTTGCATTGTTGGTGGAGTTGGAAACTTGTTCTTGAGCCACTCCAAGCATTACTCATACCCTTGGAAGGTAATATAAATTCTAAACCCTAAAACCTACATTAGAACTTACATAATGGTAAGGGTTAAATTGTGTATTAAAATGTGTATTGAAATGTATATGTGAATGGGTTGTACTGTTAGAATTGGTTTACAAACTGGTGAGAAAGAAGAAGGAAAGAGGAAGGAGGAAGAAAGGAGAAGCTAGTTAAGGAACAAGGTAATGCATTCTTCCTTGTGTAGCTTGTAATGGTTATGTAACAGATTTTTAGAAATGAAATATGTATTGTAAAATGTAAGTATAGTGGTAGTGCAATGTGTAGGAGGAAACAAGCTTTTAACCTTTAAAAGAGATTTTTAAACTTATCAAAACAGATTGGGAATGGGATGTTAAGTGCAGGAAATTTTAATAGTATTGTTGTGTTGGTATTGGTGTATGAGAGTTTGTATATTATAATTTATGAAAAACAGGTGAGATTGATGGAAATGTGTAAATTAACAATGTGATGAGAGCATAAAATTATAGGGAGACTATGGCACAATTTACCTAGGATTAGAACACTTAGTGAATGAGAAAGTAGGGAATAAGGTGGTTTGTAACAGATTTTGTTAGAAAAAGATAGAAGGTTATATGAGAGATAGTTAATGTGGTTATGTGGTTATAATGTATTAGAGGTGTTAGAAATGACATTAGAAGAGGAGGTGTGTAGAAGGGGAGTGTTAGTATCAAAATCTGTAGCAAAAATGCATTAAGGGAGGAAAACAAGGGGAGAGTTGGAGTGAAACTAGGAAAATTGTGTGTATGAGTTAGTATAGAATTGTGTAAATGAATTAGGGAATGAATTTGCATGATTTAGGATGTTTAAATTGTACTAAAACATGTTAGGATGTATGTAGGAAGATTCGGGGAGCAATGGGTGGAATGGGAAAGAAAATAAGGGTTGTAGCAAGGTTCTGACTACCGTCCGACCCAGAGTCTGGATCGGACGGTGGGTCAGACGGGGCTTAAGAATCGGTAATCAATCTTTCTGGAATGGTCCGACCCAGGACCGTGGATCGGACGTGGGTCGGACAGGCAAAAAAAAATAAGGTTCGAAGTTTCTGACTTCGTCTGACCTAGAGTCTGGGTCGGACAGTGGGTCGGACGGAGCAGGGACACGGGACCGAAACCATCTGAACGGTCCGACCCAGAGGGTATGGGTCGGACGGAACGGAATAGTGCTGGGTCGGACAGGGTGAATTTCAGAGGACGAACTCTACTAGAATGGTCCGACCCAGGGCTTTGAATCTTTCCACATTGTCAGTCCATCCAGGAGCCTCCAAGATGTACAAAGACATGAAGAGTACTTCTGGTGGTCTGGAATGAAGTCGGATGTGGCCGAATTTGTATTGAGACGCTTAACATGCCAGAAGGTAAAATTTGAACATCGTAGACCGGGCGGATGGTACAATCGCATGCCAGTTCTGGAGTGGAAATTGCATGATATCTCCATGGATTTTGTTGTAGACTCCCACCTTCCAGGGGAGGACTCATGACATGGGTTGTAGTCGATCCGCCTTACCAAGGTTGCCAGATTCATACCGATGAGGACACCTGGAAGGTAGTAAAGCTAGCTGAGCTATTCGACAGGGAGATTATCAGACATCATGGAGTCCCGAAAACAATAGTATCTGACCGCGACACCAGATTTCTTTCGAGATACTAGAGAGCTACAAGGGAAGCATTGGGTACAGAATTGAAGTTGAGTACCGCCTTCCATCCTCAGACCGACGGTCAGACAGAAAGGACCATCTAGACACTGGAGGACATGCTTAGGGCATGTGCCTTGGACTTTTAGGGGAGTTGGTTAGATAAGCTTCACGTATCGAGTTCTCGTACAATAATAGTTATCACGCCTCGATTAAGATGTCGCCTTTCCAAGCTCTATACGGTAGACCTTGCCGTACACCCTTGTGTTGGGATGAGTCGAGTGAAGCGGTCATCATAGGACCGGAGTACCTTGAGCAAGTGCAAGCTGAAGTCCAACAGATTCGAGCTAATATGAAGGTAGCCCAAGATAGACAGAAATCCTATGCAGATGTGAGACGACGCGACCTTGAGTTCGCCGTGGGCAACCAAGTGTTCTTGCGCGTTTCACCTATGAAGGGTGTCTTCCGTTTTGGTCAGAAGGGCAAGCTAAGCTCAAAGTTCGTAGGGCCGTATGCTATCACTGAAAGAGTTGGAGCTGTAGCCTACAGGTTAGCGTTACCTGATGACTTGGGACGTGTCCATGATGTATTTCATGTGTCACAACTCAAGAAGTACATTGCTGATCCTTCTCATGTGCTAGAGACCGAGAATTATCCATTGAGCCAACCATGAGATATGTTGAAACCCAGTGAGAATCCTGGATAAGAAGACCCGAGACACTCGCCATAAGTCTATACGAATGGTGAAAGTCCTATGGTAAAACCATGATGTCGAAGAAGCGACATGGGAGTTGGAAGATGCCATGAAGGCTAAGTACCCACAGTTGTTCATAGACTAGATAGTCTAGTATTTAGCAATACGGGTACGGGTCGTACCCCTTTTAAGGGGGGTAGAGCCCTTTTGCTTTTGCATTGCTTCGGGGTAAGCATTACTTAGTGTGTAGGTATTGTAATAGGTTTTGTATGGCACATGTAGTGCAGAACGTATGTGTATGTATGTGTAATGTGTGTGTATGTGTAATGTGGATGTGTATGTACGATGTGTGATGTTTGTGTAAAGTGTATGTGAATTGTGTATGATGCTTGAAGAGTGTATGCTTGCAATGTGGAAAGAAGTAAACACCTCATAGGTGTAGTAAGATGCATTATGGCAATTGGTTGCCTAATGAGTAGAATTAATAAACTAGTAACCTTGAGCAACTTTGAGGGCAAAGTTTCTTAAGGGGGGTAGATTGAAATACCCCGTAATTAAAAATAGTGATTAATTAGGCTAATAAGTAATTTATAAGCTTAATTAAGTATAAATAATCATGAGGGAACAAATCCCGAAGAAACGGATCCTTAAAACGGATTAAAATCACTAACGAACCTTAAAGCGCGTTTTTGAGGTAACCGGGAAAACGTGTCTTTAAGCGGGTCAAATAGACTCGTAACAATTTTGGTCAACTAAATAATCATTAATAAATATTAGTGAAGCTTTAGAACCAATAAAATCAAGAAAACAAGAAATTAGTTAAAACTATCAAAACGGGAAGTTGTGGGTAGAAACATAAATAACACAAACTTATGTGTCAAATATTGTAAATGAAATTTTAAAACCCTCATGGGTTCTGTGTGCTGTCCGACGATTGGGAGCCCCCCCTCACACCCTATCTTTATTCTCCTTTTTTTTTGTAAGACAAAAAAGTGAAAAAGCAAAAAGTACCTATTACTACCTCCATTCTCTCTCTCCTATCTCTATTTCCCTCTCTCCTCGTAAAGCCCCCACCCTCACTCTCTGATTTTTCCCTCTTCTTCTCCAAGCAAACCGATGGCATGGAAGCTTGAGCAAACACACACAACTTCCTCTTCTCTCTTCTTGTTACTCACTCAAACCTCTTCCAAAATTATTAAAAACTACACCATTGTCTTCCTCTCCTCAAGAGCAACATTTCCCTCTTTTCAAAATTTGGAAAAGAGCATTTTCGTTTTTATGGGTATGCCCCATTTGGAGCCTCAAGACCACCATTAGAAGGCCTCCTTCTCCTGTTCTATTGAGGTAAAAAATATTCTTAAAAACTCCATCTTTTTCTAGCTCTTAAGGGCAAAACGAAATTTGAAGTTAAACTCTTGCCTGCTTCTTTATGCTAGCCGATTTTGGCATTGTTGGTGGAGTTGGAAACTTGTTCTTGAGCCACTCCAAGCATTACTCATACCCTTGGAAGGTAATATAAATTCTAAACCCTAAAACCTACATTAGAACTTACATAATGGTTAGGGTTAAATTGTGTATTAAAATGGTGTATTGAAATGTATATGTGAATGGGTTGTACTGTTAGAATTGGTTTACAAACCGGTGAGAAAGAAGAAGGAAAGAGGACGGAGGAAGAAGGGAGAAGCTAGTTAAGGAACAGGTAATTGCACTCTTCCTTGTGTAGCTTGTAAATGGTTATGTAACAGATTTTTAGAAATGAAAATATGTATTGTAAAATGTAAGTATAGTGGTAGTGTAATGTGTAGGAGGAAACAAGCTTTTAAACCTTTAAAAGAGATTTTAAAACTTATCAAAACAGATTGGGAATGGAATGTTAAGTGCAGGAAATTTTAATAGTATTGTTGTGTTGGTATTGGTGTATGAGAGTTTGTATATTATAATTGTTGAAAACAGGTGAGATTGATGGAAATGTGTAAATTAACAATGTGGTGAGAGCATAAAAATATAGAGGAGACTATGGCACAATTTACCTAGGATTAGAACACTTAGTGAATGAGAACTAGGTGAATAAGGTGGTTTGTAACAGATTTTGTTAGAAAAAGATAGAAGGTATTTAGGGGAGATAGTTAATGTGGTTTTGTATTAGAGGTGTTAGAAATGACATTAGAAGAGGGAGTTGTAGAAGGGGAGTGTTAGTATCAAAATCTGTAGCAAAAATGCATTAAGGGAGGAAACAAGGGGGAGTTGGAGTGAAACTAGGAAAATTGTGTGTGTATGAGTTAGTATAGAATTGTGTAATGAATTAGGGAATGAATTTGCATGATTTAGGATGTTTAAATTGTACTAAATCATGTTAGGATGTATGTAGGAAGATTGGGGGAGCAATGGGTGGAATTGGGAAAAGAAAATAAGGGCTGTAGCAAGGTTCTGCTACCGTCCGACCCAGAGTCTGGATCGGACGGTGGGTCGGACGGGGCTTAAGAATCGGTAATCAATCTTTCTGGAATGGTCCGACCCAGGACCGTGGATCGGACGTGGGTCGGACAGGCAAAAAAAAATAAGGTTCGAAGTTTCTGACTTCGTCTAACCTAGAGTCTGGGTCGGACAGTGGGTCGGACGGAGCAGGGACACGGGACCGAAACCATCTGGAACGGTCCGACCCAGAGGGTATGGGTCGGACGGAATAGTGCCGGGTCGGACAGGGTGAATTTCAGAGGACGAACTCTACTAGAATGGTCCGACCCAGGGCTTGGGTCGGACGGTGGGTCGGACGGCCCAATACTTACAAAAAAAAACTGTAAGCTTTATAACTAGTATGTATATATATAATGTGTGTATACCCTCCTACACATATGTATATATATAGGTAAGTAAACCATGGATAAGTAATGAAAAATAAGTAAATGAAATACAAGTGTAAGGAATGTAAAGACTTAGTAAGTATGGATTAGTAAACGTAAGAGTAAAGAGTTATGTTAATGATGGCTATAATAATCATTTAATTGTATATGTATAAAATAGGATTTGATTTGTGACACCGGAAGAACGTTTGGAAACACGTATGACGGTGAACGGTATGAATTCCTCATGCCCCGTATGCTATCTTGGTTACTCTGATTTTTGTGTTATGTGCTAATTGATCACCAAATAAGATAAATGCACGAATCGGAGTTATCATGTTTACTTGTGATTATGTAGTGTTGTATATTGTGGTATATTTTCTTTAAATCTCAGTTTGTATAATTCATGAAAGTATGGATGATATGAATGTGTGTATGTATGTTGTATTGCATCGTGACCGATTATTTGTGTGAATGGACTTCTAACTTATTCCTAACAAGCTAACCATCCTAACTTAAATTGGTAATTAAATTGGAATGAGTAGAAGTCCGATATAGTTTCGGCCACACGTGAGGATGCGGAGTCACGAGACGTTGGCTCCAATTCTTGACTCTTAAACTGGTCCACGGCCCAAATCTCTTAAGTGGGTAGCATCCCGGATTGGTGAGTCAAGTAAATCCCGGAGGTGGGACGGAGTAGTCCCCAGGGCCGGAGGTCCCGACGACTTAACTTGAGTATAAGTAAGTAAGTAAGTAAGAATGAGTAAGTAAAGTAATTGAAAGCAAGTGAGTGTAAGTAAGAGAAAGTAAGTAATGAGTAAAAGAGTAAAAGCATTCCGATTAACCCGGATGCATAATTTGGCTAACCTTGTGAAGGTAAGTAAGATGCGTGCTATAGTATTGTTGCTGCTTTGGAATGTGTAATGTATTGAGCATGATTGTATGTTGTATGTAGAGCATGAATGTATGAAATTAATGAATCGCATGTTTAGTGGATGTCAAATAGTCG
The DNA here is from genome assembly GCA_023374045.1 of Limonium bicolor. Taxonomy (NCBI): domain Eukaryota; kingdom Viridiplantae; phylum Streptophyta; class Magnoliopsida; order Caryophyllales; family Plumbaginaceae; genus Limonium; species Limonium bicolor. The sequence goes on from CM041780.1 coordinate 287,168,311, forward strand.
GCGTGCCCTATCTAGCACGCGGTATATGCGGATTTATACGCAGCGTTTGCTGAGCCCCTTGGGGCACACATTTTACTACACGCATGTACAAGAGAAGGATGAAGTCGTGAAGTGTTGGAGCTTGTTCTTTTGCTTTCTTTTTGGTTGTAAACAATGAATTATGATTGGTGTACTAAGTAGTACACGGCTGTAGCTTTTTGACTAGCCGGTGTACCATGGGGTACACCTTTTTGGATGTTGATAGAATGGAGCATTGGTATAGATGAGTAGGGAATTGAACTCATTCTTTTGGTAGGTTGGAAATGGGAATGTAATTGAAATATACTTTAAATACTCGGTGATCCAGGATTGTAAGTATGTCACACTTTTGGTATTGGTAAGTAATTTAGTAGCTCGGTATATTATGTTCATCAGACCGTGACTGTAAGTAGAATGAGCCTAGCTAGCCGTATGGGCGGTTAGCGGCGTTGTATCACCCGCCGTAGTAAGTATATTTCCGCTGCGAGTAACTCTGGATTACGGGATGATTGGACGGTAAGCATAGGATTAGCGGTTGGGGTGTTACAAGAAGTGTATAATATATAGTTTTGTGACACTTACAAGTATATAATATAAAGTGTGGCTAATATGTAAATAAAGAAATATGTGTGGGGCGGAAAAAGGAATGAAAAACAGTCAAGGGTCTGTTTGTAATTAGATTAACATAAAACTATAGGTTATACAAATTATAAACATTAATACCATATGTTATAACCTATATGTAACTTACTATGATAAATATGGTAAAAGTGTAAATAAAGAAAATATAATCTGCTGGAAAAAAATAAACCCAAAACAGTGGGCCTGTTCGGCTATTTAAAGTTTTATAAACTATATGTTATAAGGTTAATGAAATAAAATGTCATAATATATAGTATGTATAACATTATATAATATATGTGTCATGATTGTAATTATAAGAAAATAAGTGGGTTGGAAATGAAATTTAAAACAACTATGGTCTGATTGTATTTTATGAAAATAATAGAACAATATGATATAATTATTATAAAGTTTATATGATATAACATATGGTGTATATGAGATGCTATAAAATAAGTGTTGTATTCGTAATAAATAACAAGTGTGGGAATTGAAAATAAAATGAAGAATAACTTAACTGCCCTCTCGGCAATTATAAAGGGCGTTTTATAAAACTATATGAAATACCCCAAACCTAGAGATGGTGTTTAGGTGATAAACTAAGATGTAAGAAGGCTAAATAATGCCTTAAAAACATTAAGAAACAATTTAAACCGTAGAAAACACAAGGGAACATCATAAGAGCAATTGTGGCAAAAATGTGCTCTAAGCCTGGAGTAACTTGGGTGAGCACCCAAATATCATTATTAGACCTTAGTAATATCCTAATGGTCATGTTAAATCAATTACCAAAGGAAACCAAACTCAAAAACAAGTTAAAACACAAATTGTGCTTTAAGGACTCTTAAAGCACATTTTTGAAAAATTGTCTTAGAAAGGGGATTTAAGTGGCTAAATGCCCATGATTACTCCTTAATCAACTTGTGTACTACTTAGTATCACATTCGGAACTCTAAATCAATAGGAAATCAAAAATTTCACAAATATGTGCACTAGTTTGTGAATAGTAACCAAATAGTGCCTAGTTTAGTCTTTAGTCAACTAAGTCTAATTAGAAGGTCAAACAAGACCATTACTAACCTTAAACAAATAAGGGGCCAGTTTCTAAGGGGATGAGTCACCACATGAGTAAGTTAGTTTATAAAATAAGAAGGGGAAAAGTAAGTAGTAACTATTTGCTTTTAACATAAATATCTTACTTTTGCATACCTCTCTTGAAATACCCCAGAGTTGGATATGGGGTTTAAGTGCTAAACTAAGATATAAGGAGGCAAAATATGCCTTAGAAACATTAAGAACCCATTTTAACCAAAGAAAACATAAGGAAACACCAAAAGAGTAGTTAAGCAAAAACGTATTGTGGGGTATTGATATTATAAATGATCAGGATCTGAGACTGAGAAGGGAGCCGGAGGTGGCTACCAGCGACGCTACATCTGTAGGTGGTGTCACAAGGACCACCCCGGGCTCGATTGCAAGGGGAATAAGGTGGAGTGCAACTATTGTGGGGTCTACGGACACCGAGCATATGAGTGCTTCCAGAACCCCGCTAGCAGAGCCTATAGGCCCGATACTAGGGGCAAGGCAAGACCGATCAGGGAGCTGGATCTGACGGTCAGAGGTGCAGCAAGCTGCAGACAAGAACCCACGGTGACCCAGAAGTCGGGACCCACACTACACTTGGTGGACCGGGACGATGAGCCTGAACCCTCATCGAGGCCAGGTACCGCTATAACCACTTAATAATAAATTGTCTGCTTACCGCATTATCATGCATGTTTGGTGAGTAATTGAGTTAAGTAAGAATGAGATGAGATTAGAACTTAAGAAAGATATAACCTACTACCACTTTAGGAAGCTTCAACATCTGCTATCCAATACCATTTACACCTAACCCGGAGCACACCGACATCGAAACCATAGACTTTCCAACCGAACAATGTCAGGTTATCCGCCCAAGTATGATCTTATTAAGGGGATACCTGAAACCCGAAGCGCAAATAGCCATCATCAGGAAATGCAGTCAACTAGGAATGGGACCGGGAGGTTTTTACACACCGGAGTACCCAGGCGGAGCAAAGATGAGATTAAAAATGATGAGCTTAGGCAAGGATTGGAATCCGTATGCCAAGAACTACCAAACCACGAGGATGCAAGATGGAGTCTCACCACCGGGGATACCCGAAGAGTTCCATCCAGTTATTACACAAGTCGTGGAAATCGCTCAGCAATTGGAAGCTGAACCGATTCCAGACATTCAAACAGACATTTGCATTGTGAACTTCTACGAGAAGGATGGGCGACTTGGACTACACCAGGATAAGGACGAGACAACAGAGTCTCTTGAAAGAGGGATACCCGTAGTGTCTTGGTCCATTGGGGATGATGCAGAGTTTTTGTACGGCGAGCAGAAGCGTGCGGACCGTGCGAATAAGTTGGTACTTAAGTCTGGAGATGTATTAGTTATGGGAGGAGAATCAAGGATGTTATACCATGGGATTAAGAGAATCAAGTTGAATACAGCAGCTTCAGCAGTAATCAATGTGACGCATATGAGACCTGGGAGATTAACCTAACCTTTAGACAATATTAGTCGTGTAATGTTAGAATGAGATGAGGAATGAGATGTAAGATTGAAGCACATGTTGTAAACAGGATGGTTATGAATAAAATGACAGTGTTGTTCATATAAATTATTACGACTCTTGTTATACCATCAATACTCATGAAGCTTGTGAACACAATTAGGTTATGGACTCGGTACGGAAGGTGCGCTAAGCATACTTACAGAGGCATAGGCCGACGCCAGCAGTACTATCCTCACTGGCACCTTTCCGATTAATGGGATTGAGGCATCAGTTCTCTTCGACTCAGGGGCCTCGCACAACTTTGTCTCGGCATTTTTCACGAGCAGGTTGGGGCTAGACGCTGATGAGCTACCCGACTTCACGGTTACGCTCCCGTCTAAGGAGAAGGTTCGTTGCACTCGTTACTACCGAGGAGCCATTGTCAGAATTAAGGGAGAAGACTTTCCAGTCAGTTTTATTGAGTTCAGTGAGCTAGGATTTGATGTTATCTTCGGGATGAACTGGTTGGAGCGGCACAAGGGACGTATCTTCTGCGTCGAGCATAGATTACTGCTCAGGAGTCTGTCTGGGGTAACAATATCATATCGCCAGAGGCCCAGAGAGCCTTTGACTAAGATCATCACCGCCATGGCAATGTATAAGGAATTGAGGTGAAAGGAAGAAGTGTACCTCTGCTATGTATAGGACATAGAGAGACCCCGAGTTCGACCCCGACTTACCGGTAGTGTCGGAGTTCCCCGCCCATTTCCACGGGAACTGCCCGGCATGCCACCCACTCGGGAGGTAGAGTTCACCATCGAGCTGCTACCTGGTACCGGACCGATAGCCAAGGCACCATACCGCATGGCTCCGGCAGAAATGAACGAATTGAAAGAACAGTTGAAAGATTTGTTAGATAAGGGATTTATAAGACCAAGTGTGTCGCCATGGGGAGCGCCAGTCCTCTTCGTGAAGAAGAAGGATGGTAGTCTCCGCCTCTGCATCGACTACAGAGAGCTGAATGCAGTAACAGTGAAGAATAAGTACCCACTACCCCGCATTGACGATCTGTTCGATCAGTTGAAGGAAGCATCTGTGTTCTCCAAGATTGATCTCAGATCGGGGTATCATCAGATAGCCATTAAGGAGGGAGACATTGAGAAGACGGCATTCCGGACACGATACGGCCACTATGAGTTTACAGTGATGCCGTTCGGTTTGTCGAACGCACCGGCGAAGTTTATGGATCTGATGAACCGCTTGTTCCGGGAGCAGCTGGACAAGTCGGTCGTGGTGTTTATTGATGATATTTTGATATACTTGAAATCTAAGGCTGAACATGAGGAACATCTGAGGAGAGTATTGGAAATATTGAGGGAGAACCAGCTATATGCTAAGTTCTCCAAATGTGAGTTTTGGCTTGACCAGGTCTCTTTCCTAGGTCATGTCATCTCGGATGCTGGGATCTCAGTGGATCCAGCAATGATTGATGTCATACGTACTTGGCCAAGACCGAAGACTGTTACCGACATCCGGAGCTTTCTCGGTCTGGCAGGTTACTACAGGAGGTTTGTTAGGGATTTCAGCAAGGTCGCGAAGCCGATGACCAGTCTGATGAAGAAAGATGCACCGTTCTTGTGGACGACTGACTGTGAGAAATCATTTCAGAGTTTGAAGGACTCACTGACCACTGCACCGGTTCTGACCATTCCAGACGGTACAGAGGGCTTTGAGGTTTATTGTGATGCATCCGGCAGAGGGCTGGGTTACGTGCTCATGCGACATGGCAAGGTGGTGGCATATGCCTCACGCCAGTTGAAGAAACATGAGGAGAACTACCCCACACATGATTTGGAGCTGGGAGCTGTAGTCTTCGCTTTGAAGATATGGCGCCACTACTTATACGGGGTTAGTGTGACGATCTACACCGATCATAAGAGATTAAGATACATATTTACTTAGAAGGAGTTGAATCTCAGACAGAGGAGATGGTTAGAGTTCTTGAAAGACTATGACATTGACCTCCAATACAAAGAGGGAAAGGCCATGTTGTAGCAGCTGCCCTGAGCCGTCGAGCAGACTCACTCCATTCGCTAGTCTTTCTTCTCCAGCTTGGTTGATGAGGTGCGAGAGGCTCAGAGACAGATGAGTACATGAGAGAGGTCAGACAGAAGCTGACAGATGGTACCTTTGAGAGTCAAAAATATGACTTCAGACTTCACGACGATGATCTGATAGACTTAAGGGCCGGTTATGCATACCACGGGGCAACACGGATCTCAAAGACCGTATACTTAGAGAATCACACTGTTCTTCAGTTTCCATCCATCCGGGAGCCTCTAAGAAGTATAAAGACATGAAGAGATACTTCTGGTGGTCGGGGATGAAGACAGATGTTACCGAGTTCGTCTTGAGGTGTCTCACATGCCAGAAGGTAAAATTCGAGCACCGACGACCGGGCGGAATGGTACAATCGATGCCAGTTCCGGAATGGAAGTTCCATGATATCTCCATGGACTTTGTAGTTGGACTTCCACCTGCTAGGGGAGGTCTCAACATGATATGGGTGGTGGTGGATCGCCTTACCGAAGTAGCCCGATTCATACCGATGAAGGATACTTGGAAGGTGACCAAATTAGTTGAGTTGTTTGAGAAAGAAATCATGAGGCATCACGGGATACCGAAGACCATAGTGTCAGATAGAGATACCAGATTCCTTTCGAGGTACTGGAGAGCAACCAGAGAAGCAGTGGGTACAGAACTCAAGCTGAGTACCGTGTTCCATCCTCAGACTGATGGTCAGACTGAGCGTACGATTCAGACACTCGAGGACATGTTGAGGGCATGTGCCTTAGACTTCCAGGGCAGTTGGATTGACAGACTACATCTGATTGAGTTTTCATACAACAACAGCTATCACTCTTCGATCAAGATGGCACCTTTTCAAGCGTTGTACGGTAGACCATGTCGTACACCGCTCTGCTGGGATGAGTCGAGTGAGACGGTCATTATAGGACCAGAGTACTTAGAGCAAGTTGAGGCTGAAGTTCAGCAAATCAGGGAGAACATGAAAGCTGCTCAAATAGGCAGAAGTCGTATGCTGATGTTCGACGACGGGGACCTGGAGTTCGCGGTGGGCGACCAGGTATTTCTGCGAGTTTCACCGATGAAGGGTGTATTCAGGTTTGGGCAGAAAGGCAAATTAAGCCCGAAGTTTGTTGGTCCTTATGAGATTACGGAGCGGGTGGGCCCGGTTGCTTACAGGTTGAATTACTACCTGCTGAACTCGGTAAAGTGCATGATGTTTTCCATGTCTCACAGCTAAAGAAGTACATGCACCATCCCTCCCATGTGTTAGAACCTGAGAGGTTGACTTTAGAACCGAATATGAGATCCGTGGAGACTCCTCAGAGAATCTTGGACAGTAAGACTAGTGACACTCGCCACAAGTTAGTGCGACTGGTGAAGGTTCTCTGGTCTAACCAGGATTTCGAAGAGGCCACGTGGGAATTAGAGGATAAGATGAGGGCGAAGTACCCTTCTTTGTTTACTGACTAGATCGTCTGTATAGGGTACGGGGCATACCCCTTTTTAAGGGGGGTAGAGCTTCCTCGCTTTTGGGTTAGGAAACGAACTTGTTGTCGTTTGTTTGGTTGTTTAAGATGTGAATTTGTGTAAGTTGCTACACTTTGGTGTTAAGTTTGAGTTACGTATAATACATATGTATTGTATTTGAGATTGACCTTCGAGTCTTGAGATGTGTGAATGTGAATATAAGATGTGGTTTAAGATTAAGGGAATTGAGTACCGTGAATGGTTAAGCATACATGTGAACTTTGGGGACAAAGTTCTTTTAAGGGGGGTAGATTGAAATACCCCAAACTTGGATATGGTGTTTAAGTGATAAACTAAGATATAAAAAGGCAAAATAATGCCTTAGAAACATTAAGAAAACATTTTAACCAAAGAAAACATAAGGAAACACCAAAAGAGCAGTTTAAGCAAAAACATGCTCTAAGCTTGGAGAGACTTGGGTGAGTACCCAAATATTGTTCTAAGACCTTAGTAATATCCTAATGGTCATTTTAATCAATTAACAAAGAAAACCAAGCTTGAAAACAAGTTAAAACACAAAATGTGCTTTAAGGACTCTTAAAGCACATTTTTGAAAAATTGTCTTGTAAATGGGTTTTGAATGGCTAAATGTCCATCATTACTCTTTAATTAACATGTGTACTAATTAGTATCACATTAGGAAGTCTAAATCAATGGGAAATCAAAAATTTCACAAATATGTGCCTTGGTTAGTGAATATTAACTAAATAGTGCAAGTTTAAGACATTAGTCAATGTAAGTCAATTTAGTTTATTTAGTTGGTCAAACAAGACCATGACTAGCTGAATTAAAAGGGGGTGGCTGGTTTTTAAGGTGATGATTCACCACATGAGCAAATAAGAAAGGAAATTATAAGATAAAGTAAAAACTACTATTTACTTTATACATAAATATCCCACTTTACTTACCTCTCTCCTCACCTCTTCATTCTCTCTTGTTCCCACCGGTTTTGAGTTGCTCTCTCCCTTCTCCATTGACGTGAAGAACAACCCCATGCTAGCTCCACCTTCCTTTGTACACTACTTACTCATTTTAGCTCCAAAACCAAAACAAATTACATATTCTTCTTAGTTAGCTCAAGCTCTCTCTTTCTATCTTTTCAAAAATTCAAGAGCTTTGATTTGGTGCCAAGCCAAACCACCATTAGAGGAGGAAACTCAAGTTTGGAGACTCCATTGGCTTCTCCATTCTCTTAAGGTAAAGAAAGTGTAAGAAAATCTAGGTTTCCATCACTTTTTCTTTATGACCGAAAATACATGCTCATTAGGCTTCATTTTAATGCCTTGTTCTAGCTTGTTTTCTACTCTTCAAAGGATAAAGGAGGTCCATCTTGCTTCATATCCAAGCTTGTCTTGAGAAACCAAGGTAAAACAATCACCTTAATACCTTAAAGCACATTTTAAACCTAGGGTGTGTTCCTTAGGGTTAATGTATTATCTAGTACTCATTCGAGTCATTGGATATTGGTTAGAACATAGGCAAGGAGATATATATTGGTGACCGAGATTGCTCAAGGAAAAACCTAAGGAGGGAAGTTTGTGAGCTTGTGAAAGAATAAGGTAAATTACTTACCTTTTTTTGTTTTTTTTTTTCTTGTCTTTATAACCTTAAGGTGTTTTATTGTTTAGGGAATGGGATTAAGATATTTAGATATGTTGATGAGTTTAGTGTAGAGTTTACATTAGAAAAGGGCTATATATAAACATAGGAGGAGAACGATGATTTTTGTGTTGAGAAACTTGTGACTAAGGAGCCAATGAGAAAAGAGATAGTCAACAATGTTGAGATGAATTACAAGAAGCATTTTATTTCATTGGGAGCCTTGTTGTGTGTATTCGCAGGTTAAAGGCAAAATATGTGGAAATTCAGTGGTTAAGATTATTGTCATTAAGGGCTTAAGTGCCAAGCATTTTAATTTTATACACTATATGATGATGTGGTGTAGTTTTAGTGTAAATTGTGTGTCAAGGTGTGTTGTGATGAGAATTTAAGTGATCTTGGTTGTTTGATGGTGAAAAACCAAGTGTTTGGATGTAACTATATACTAGAGAACCCATGACAAAATTTAGAGGAGAACCTAAGTATTTGAGATGTTCTAAGGAGATTTCATGACTAAGGAAGTACTAGGAAGTTCTAGAGGTTGTCTTAATGAAAAGGGTGGGATTAAGGTGTTTAAATGGCTTATAATGACTTAGGCATCACCATGAAGGATTTAGGAATCAAAAGAGTGTACTTGGGTATTTAGGACTTAGGTAAATGTTGGTAAACAACTAGGAAGGAGATAATGTGTTGATGGATGGAAGCATAAGCTTATGAAGGAACCTTAAGTAAATGCATAAAAGAAGCTAGGAAACTTATGTAAGTTTGATGTGAATGAGTGTAAAACTTTGAGATGATTTAGATAGAAACTAGTTTAGAATTTAAGGAGGGTTGGAAAATGTAATAGGGGTGCAAGTGGTGTATATGGTGTGGTCAAGTTCTTAAGGAGGGAACCTTTGGTTAGTAGAAGTTCTAGGTGAAAGGGATGTTGAAATGTAGGAAAGAAATAAGTGTTAAGTGTTGGTAGTTGTTGTAAGAATTGAGTAAAGGATTAGGATGATCTTTGGAGGTTATTTTAATGAGTATGGAGGATGATTTAAGGTGGGTTTTAGGGTCTAACTGATGTTAGAACACATTAGGATGCTTGGGGAAAAATTTGGAATTGAAAGAACAACTTAAGAGAAGAGTCTGTAGTGGTCCGACCCAGGGGACTTGGGTCGGACATGGGTCGGACGGGAGAGTTTTAAAAGATGAGAAAATTTCTGGAATGGTCCGACCCAGTTGGTTGCGTTGGATGTGGGTCGGACAAGTGGAGTTTTTCAAACCCGAAAGTTACTGGAAGGGTCGGACCAGTTGGTGGGTCGGACGACCCTTAACACTTAAAAAAAAGACTTTAAATTCTAAGGATGTTTAATGGTATTAATGGTACACCATTCAGAGAGCATTGATGATTAGAAACCTAAGAACCTAAGGGGATTAAGTTAAGTTAAGTAAAAACCTTAATGTTTAAAGTTAAGTTTATTAGGTTAAGTGGCAAGGATTTAAGAGGATATCGAATGGGAATCATTAGGGACTAAGTGAGTTAAGTAAGGTGCAAATAACTAATGGCCTAAAAATGAATCAATGTTTTAGGTTTGTGAATTGGGACCCCGGAGAAGGTTAACGAACGACAGACGACGGTGAACGGTACAATCCTTCTTGTGACCTGCTTGCTAACGAGGTGTCCCTCGGCTTGTGTGCTACCTGTTTACTTGCTATGACTAAGACAAGATAAAGCATGCAACCGGTTATATTTGTTCTCGTTGTGTATATGTTTTCTTTACACTAACCCACGAGACTTGAGATTGTTACTAACCGAGTTTAGTACTTACTGAGTTAAGAATAAGAGTTAAGTATTGGTGATTGTTGGTTAATACTCGTTAAGGTTTAACTACACATGGTGTTTAAGATTTCTACTAACTGGAACTTGAGTGAGGAAACCCGGGACTGACTCCGGTCATGCATGCTAAGGAAAGGGGGACGGTATCTGAATCAGATCCGCCCTCCGTTAAGGACTTGTCTTCGGACTTGTAGCCTAGGGCCAGTTGCCGGCTCAGCTACGCTGGACTCCCGTCCAGGGTAGGTGGCATTAAGATGGTGCGGTAGGATCACCTAAATCCTAGGTTTGAGATTAAGCTACAACCCTTCCCTTCTAGGAACGGTTTGTATACTGAGATTAAGTTAAGGTTAAGATTGAGGTAAGATAAGGAACTGAGGTTATGGAATTCAGGACTAAGGAGGGGGTTACTAACCCGTTTGATAAGGGAACACTTGTGTCGTTCATTGTGTGTGAACTATGTGTGTTCATCTGTGGATTGTTGTTTATTGCACTTCATATCATGTTTGTGTACTTAATCAATTTCCATGCTATCGACATTTAGTCGTTGTAGCCCCTTTAGCTTTGGGGCCATGAGAGGGAGTACCAGCATTCGTGCTGACCCCCATTGGGGGCTGTTTTTACACTTGCAGGTAAGAGGCCCATGAAGTCGCACCACGAGAGTAGGAGCGGTTAGACTTAGGATGGGTTGTTCATTTTGAGTACGGGTTGCGCTTGTGCACCTGTCTGTTTATATTAAACTGATGTAAGTTTGTGATTATGACTTAGTTACTTGTACTCGGTTGGCTGGTGGTATTTTGGTTGGTGGTGTTAGGCAGATTGTTTATTTTGGATAAGTATTGCAATCGATTAGGCGGTATGTTCTAATGATCAGACCGTTCCAAGGTCCAGGTGTTTGTTATTTCCGCTGCGACGAATTCAATTAAGTGTTCAGTTTTGCGATAACCATGTTTGGCTTTGGTTGGGGTGTTACAAAAAGTGGTATCAGAGCATAGTTACGCTCTGATCAAGTAATACCGGACATAAGAAACCACCGAGTTAGGATATGTTAAGGAATAAGTGATGGGTGAAGGGTGTGAGAAGTTAGAGTGAGTAGAGTCAGATGACCACTAATAAGTGTGGATCGTCTTTACCGTCTACGGACGTTATGAATTCGTTAACCGAAACAGTGGTGGATGCGAATCTAATGTGAGTTATGCTTGTTCAGATGGCAGGACGTCCTAGAGGAGGCCGAGGTCGTGGCCAGGGCGATGATGCTTCAGGGATACCGGGAGGGCAGACGATCACCGAGATCGTGGCTGCCACATTAGGGCACATGGGCTATCAGCCTGGTGTGGGTGCACCACCTCCACCGCCACAACACAGGGAACCAAATTGGGTGAAGAGTCTTACAGACCTTCGACCCGCACACTTTAAGTGGGAGACCGATCCCGCCAAGCTTGAGGCGTACATCTCCGAGCTGGAGACCGCCTTTGAGACCCTTGATGTCCCTGTTGGGATCAAGGTGCGTCTGGCTGCTTTCTATCTGAAGGGGGCGGCAGGCGATTGGTGGAAGCTGGTGAGGGCCGAGCATGTGGCCAATCCAGAGTTCGGCTGGGAGCAGTACACCGCCTTGCTACGAGCAAAGTACTACCCCGCCCATGTCCAGACGAAGAAGCGCTTGCAGATGGATGCGCTTTAGCAGACCGACAAGATGACGGTGGACGAGTATTACTCAGAGTTCACCGCCTTGCTCCGTCTTCTGCAAGTCTTGGATATTCAGACCAGATCCTGGTGGACCGCTTCTATGGCAGGCTTAGCCATCGACTCCGCGACGACATGGGCCGACGAGTTACACTACCTTGTAGGTAATAAGAATGATTGAGATTTGGGTAAGTAAATGAGTAAGATTTAGAATATGAGAAATAAGAGTGACTATACTGTGGAAAGCAGGAGTGCTATCATGTCGCTGCTAAGGTTGAGATAACCGTCCAGCTGAGGGATGAGGAGAATGCTAAGAGGAAGAGTGCTGGTAAGAGCACGGAGAGCCAAGGGCAAGGTGGGTACAAGAAATAGAAGTACCAGCCTCAGGCCCAGAAAATCAGAACCCAAAAGGGAAGGAGGAAAAGGATAAGGCTCCGGAAGAGCCATTGAAGTTGACGTATTCTTACGCAGCTACACCCCTGCGCTCTAGGGCGCCAAAGGGTAAGGGATTGGTATTGAGTGAGTTAAGAAACAATTAGTAACCGTTTGAGATATGAGTATTGATATTATAAATGATCAGGATCTGAAACTGAGAAGGGAGCCGGAGGTGGCAACCAGCGACGCTACATCTGTAGGTGGTGTCACAAGGACCACCCCGGGCTCGATTGCAAGGGGAATAAGGGGGAGTGCAACTATTGTGGGGTATACAGACACCGAGCATATGAGTGCTTCCGGAACCCCGCTAGCAGAGCCTATAGGTCCGATACTAGGTGAAATACCCAAATCTAAATAATATTATTAAATAATTAATTAATAGAATATAATCCAAATATGAATCATTTCACGTACGCATGCAAACCCATGCATGAAAACGTTGTGTAAAAACAGTCGTTTCTCCATAAACGCTAAAACACCTTAGAAGCATATGGTCAAACATGACCTTGTATGACCCTCTAATATTCAAACCAATGTTCATACAATTATTATATGAATATATAAATATATTCCCTAAGCTATATTCAGTCAAAAACGCAAAACGCTCGGGAGTGCTCACGCACGCCCCTTAAAGCACGAAAAGTCCGGAGGAGTGCCTAGGTGGCACGAACTCCTATAAAATTGATTCCTTGAGTTCCTAACATCATTATTAACCATTATAAAGAGAACCCACGAAGTGGTTTCTCAAAATTCAGCAAAAACCACAGGAGGATTTCTTAGCGCTCCTTTTTGGCTCGGGAGTGTCCCGATGGCCTGTAAATTATGTCACGGGTTGATATAACCCCATAAACTCAATGTAACATCTTAGTATATGTTTATTTACTATAATAAGTGTTTACAAACACTTGGAACTCATAAAAGCAATTGGTTTCCCAAAATTTCCTTAGAGCACAAAAACACACCTTCGGGTGTCACGAAAATGCGTTTTACGCAATTACCTTGTAGTTTTTGACATGCCACGAATTGGTAATCTTAAATAGGATTAAAATGACCTTCTAAATAGTTGGTGTGACTAGTCAACAAGGCTCTCTATAGGGGCCGATTTTGAGAGCAAAAACTAGTATAAAATTTGCCTTTAAAGTTTAAAAAAGGCTTAAAACATAATGACTCATCATCCCATGTGCTATAATACTTAATGACAAAGAAATGTGTGACTCATTTGACCAGAGATCTGTCGAAATTATGCTAGAGAACATGGCCAAGTTGGCTAGACAAAAACAAATGCTAAAAGCAAAAAGTAGATTCCTTTTCTTTTTGCCTTTTGATTTCTTAAGCAAGTAACCTTCCTTGGTTGTTTCTTAGCTCATGAATGCCGATCAAATGAGCTCCATTCAGACCCTAAACCGTGCATATACAAGAGAGGAAGAAGACAAGTTATAACATTGAAAAATCAAGGAATAAAACTCACCTTTTCTTACCTTGTCTTCTAGCCAACATTATAGTCCTTCCAACTCTTGCTTAGTCACACCACATGGCCGGTTTTCATGCTGGAAAGGAGGCATTTATTGAGCCATTAACTCATGTAATAAACTAAGGAAAAGTATAGTCATTTGACATTAAAAATTGACAAAACAAGAATCAAATTCTAAGAGCATTTTCTACCTTATACGTGAGCTAGGTCTCATTTCCCTCCTTGCACATTTCCTCCACGGTTTGGTAAGGCTCCCTCCTCTCTCTTCTAGCTTCATCTTCTTCCTTTGAAGCTCTTAAGTCCATTAATGGAGTTTTAACTTCTATCTTCATCTTTAAGGTAATTTCCTAGCATCTCTTGTCAAGCCTTGAAGCAAAACTCTTCCTAGAATAACAAGGAGTGTTCGGCACCAATTAGTTCTCCAAGGAGGTTGTCCAAACCAACATTAAACCAAGGAGCATCTCAAGGTTACCTTAAGGTAGTTTTAATGCTTGTAAATCCTTAAAGCACATTTTTATGTGTAACCAAGTTCTTCTTCTTCTAAGGTTCTTTTCTTCTTCATTTTGATGAAGGAAATTTGTTCTTCATCCACCTTAGGAGTGCCGAATTCATAAGGAGAAAAGTCTAAGGTAAATCCTTGTAAAACTACTTACAAATCTACTTAAGATCTTTATTCAAGATCTAACTCCTAAAACTTCTACACCACTTGCACATAACCGAAGTGGAGCATCAAAATTCCCTTGGAGAAAGCTTGGAGATTCAAGAGGAGTCCAAGCACTTAACCACTTTTGTTAAGAAGTAAGTTTACTAAGTAAATCCTTATGTTATAAGCTTTGTTAAGCTTTAAAAATTATACAAAAATTATGTACATCTCCTAGGTTATTAAACCGAAACTATATGGTATTATATGCCAAAAATAGAATCTATAACTTATATAGAAAATATTACCTTAAGACACATTTTTGTGTCACAAAATTTAGTTATGTTACAATTAATTATGGCCGAAATATCAAGGGCAAAAATGCTTCATTTTAAGCTAAGAATCAATATAAGACATTACAATAATTTTTACACAAGTTATATGACTCATAAGAATTTATGTATAGTTATTATGACAAATAAATCCACTTTTATATACTATATGGTCACCAAATAAATATGGCCGAATGTTCTAGTTGATAATAAGGTATTAATACCTACTTGGGTATATAAACTTATATCACAAAGTTTGGTGAGCTAAAAATATTTCATTAGTGCTTAAATGGCTAATTAATTAAGTTAAGTGGCCTAAATGTAATTTTTACAAAATTTAGTGTATATATTGTGAAAGCCGAGAGCTAAAGGGGTATTTGGTGAAATTATAAATAATATAAGGTTAGGAATTAAGTTTATGAATTTTAGATATTTTAAACAAGTGTTAAGATAACATTTTATTAAGTTTTGGGCTATTATGTAATTTATAAAAATTGTTACGAAAGTTTAGAACATAAAGAGGGGCGAATTCATAATTAAGAGATTATTAGGTTCACCTTTGAAATTTTGAGGAATTATATATTTAGACTTTAGTTTATAAGTAATTAAGAAGTTATTATAAAGTTTTGGGGTGAAAATGTAATTAATGGAGAGTTCAAGACCAAAGCCGAATTATTTGGGGTTAGTTTGGTAATTTAAGAATTTATATATATATATTCGGCATTTATGGAGAATTAAAATTAAAACTATAGTTTACATGACATTATGTAAAGGTTATAAGATTTTGTAGTTAGATTGTAATTATAAGAAATAAATTATCAAGGCCGAGAATTTAAGGGGCTAGGTTGTAATTTTTGAAAGTTATAATATTCAAAAGCTATATACCAAAATATTAGAGGTGGCTTTGTAGTTTTGCTAAATAAGAAGTTAAAACTCTACAATATAATGAGATTAGAATTTAATATAAAGTTTATGAATTAATGTGGTTTTTTGTAGATAACCGAAATATAAGGGTAAGAATTTAGATTAAATTAAATATAGGTCCTACATGGATATTTGGAGGAATTAGAAAGAAAGAATTTTGATTAAAGGAGTTATGAAGTTTAAACTATGACTTATATAGTTATAAGGAATTAAAAGTAACCAATGATTATTACTTTGGTTAAAGAAGGAATAATGAAAGTTTAAGAATATTATGTCATAGTAAGACATTTAAATATAGTTAAGAAAATTATAAGTTGTTAAGTCACTTAGACAATTAAATAAACAACAAATATAGTACATGAATATATGAATACATATATGTACATTAAAGGATTTATAAATAAATCAAAAAGGAATAACAAATAAGTTATACATTAAATCATGAGGTAATTAAAAAGAAAAACCTCACATGAAATAACAAATACGAGATTTGTTAAAAGATCCAATAGAATTATTATATAAGGGCAACATAAATTAACCCTCTCAGTTAATCCTATTCTAGGACTTTGTTTGACCAGACGTTGACCAGGGTATAATCAACTGCGACCTATTGTGAACAGTATGGGATTCTTGCAACCTGTTTTCTACGGATTACACCGGCTTGTGTGCTATCTGTTGTTTGAAATAACGACCAAGATAATTAATGTAATTTTGTTTTACTCTTGCACACTGTGGTATTATTTTATGTGCGTGAATGTTGCTGACTACAACGTGTATGTCCCACGCATACAAACACTACTATACCAGTGGATTAAATACCTGTGTTTCAGTATACCGAGGACTTGTACTCAAGTCTCTCACTAACTTCACTTTATAACAAACATCATTATCCTAAACGTGATAATTGACAATAATTACAATACACAATTGTGTTCTTGTATAACGTCTTTATATGACACTTAACAACTCTATACTACGAGAACGAGGAGCCCAGTTGGATCTGGCCATGCATGCTACAGGAGCTGTACCTGTCTCAGGTCGTCTCCTATCTACGTCGCGACGGAACTTTCAGTTGGGAGGAAGACTCTATTCCTCCCGGGTTTCTAATGCCCTTCAGTTTGAGGAAGACATCATTCCTCTAGTGGGATCCTATTTCCCACGCCTCTCAGTTCAGGGTTTAACTACGTTATCTCCTGGGGTTTTTTATACCCAACCTTTCAATCTTAACGAGGTCACTATACCTCCACTATTTAAGATATTCATATACCTGTCAGTCCCATTGTGTGGACCGACTATCATTAAAGAAATTCAGTTCAGCTAACTCGACCTTCTGAGTCTTGTTCTATGTGACATTATTGTCCTTGTATGGATACTTGATTATCAGACTATGCTTGTTTACACTTTATAAAAATGAACTGCATGTGTTCGACAAAGTAGTTGGTGTGGCCCGGTAGACGATGGACTGCACGTTTTCCATACCAGCATTGTTTGCTGAGCCCCTTGGGGGTACCCCCATTTTTCAGGTACCTGAAGTTAAGAAGATTACCACACCGAGTGTAGGTGGGGTAGATTCAAGCTATGGCAGTCTTCTTTTAGACATTGTTTTACTTAAGTATTTTACATTTGAGTTTGATTCCTAGTATCTCGGATTGTATTCGTATTCAGACTATGACTTTTGGAGTTTGTATTTGTACTTAGCCTTGTTGGTCACAAGGGTGGCCAACAGCATGTAATACCGCCGGTTGTTGTAATTATTTCCGCTGCAGTTGCATTTTATTTGGGAGTGATCGCCGTTCAGGTTATTGGATTTCGGGTTGGGGTGTTACACTAGGGGCAAGGGCAAGACCGATCCGGGAGCTGGATCTGACGGTCAGAGGAAGGTGCAGCAAGCTGCAGACAAGAACCCACGGGTGACCCAGAAGTCGGGACCCACACTACACTTGGTGGACCGGGAACGATGAGCCTGAACCCTCATCGAGGCCAGGTACCGCTATAACCACTTAGGAATAAAATTGCCTGCTTACCGCATTATCATGCATGTTTGGTGAATAATTGAGTTAAGTAAGAATGAGATGAGATTAGAACTTAAGTAAGATATAACCTACTACCACTTTAGGAAGCTTCAACATCTGCTATCCAATACCATTTACACCTAACCCGGAGCACACCGACATCGAAACCACAGACTTTCCAACTGAACAATGTCAGGTTATCCACCTAGTTATGATCTTATTAAGCGGATACCTGACACCCGAAGCGCAAATAGCCATCATCAGGAAATACAGTCAACTAGGAATGGGACCGGGAGGTTTTTACACACCGGAGTACCCCGGGGGAGCAAAGATGATATTAAAAATGATGAGCTTAGGCAAGGATTGGAATCCGTATGCCAAGAACTACCAAACCACGAGGATGCAAGATGGAGTCTCACCACCAGGGATACCCGAAGAGTTCCATCTAGTTATTACACAAGTCGTGGAAATCGCTCAGCAATTGGAAGCTGAACCGATTCCAGACATTCAAGCAGACATTTGCATTGTGAACTTCTACGAGAAGGATGGGCGACTTGGACTACAGCAGGATAAGGACGAGACAACTGAGTCTCTTGAAAGAGGGATACCCGTAGTGTCTTGGTCCATTGGGGATGATGCAGAGTTTTTGTACGGCGAGCAAAAGCGTGGGGACCATGCGAATAAGTTGGTACTTAAGTCTGGAGATGTATTAGTAATGGGAGGAGAATCAAGGATGTTATACCATGGGATTAAGATAATCAAGTTGAATACAGCACCGTCAGCAGTAATCAATGCGACGCATATGAGACCGGGGAGATTAAACCTAACCTTTAGACAGTATTAGTCATGTAATGTTAGAATGAGATGAGGAATGAGATGTAAGATTGAAGCACATGTTGTAAACAGGATGGTTATGAATAAAATGACAGTGTTGTTCATATAAATTGTTACGACTCTTGTTATACCATCAATACTCATGAAGCTTGTGAACACAATTAGGTTATGGACTCGGTACGGAAGGTGCGCTAAGCATACTTACAGAGGCACAGAACGACACCAGCGGTACTATCCTCACCGGCACCTTTCCGATTAATGGGATTGAGGCATCAGTTCTCTTTGACTCAGGGGCCTCGCACACCTTTGTCTCGGCATTTTTCGCGAGCAGGTTGGGGCTAGACGCTGATGAGCTACCCGAATCAGGGTTACGCTCCCGTCTAAGGAGAAGGTTCGTTGCACTCGTTACTACCGGAGGAGCCATTGTCAGAATTAAGGGAGAAGACTTTCCAGTCAGTTTTTATTGAGTTCAGTGAGCTAGGATTTGATGTTATCTCGGGATGAACTGGTTGGAGCGGCACAAGGGATGTATCTTCTGGCGCCGAGCATAGATTGCTGCTCAGGAGTCCGTCTGGGGTAACAATATCATACCGCCAGAGGCCCAGAGAGCCTTTGACTAAGATCATCACCGCCATGGCAATGTATAAGGAATTGAGGAAAAGGAAGAAGTGTACCTCTGCTATGTATAGGACATAGAGAGCCCCGAGTTCGACCCCCGACTTACCGGTAGTGTCGGAGTTTCCCGACCTATTTCCACGGAACTGCCCGCATGCCACCCACTCGGGAGGTAGAGTTCACCATTGAGCTGCTACCTGG
The DNA here is from genome assembly GCA_023374045.1 of Limonium bicolor. NCBI lineage: Eukaryota > Viridiplantae > Streptophyta > Magnoliopsida > Caryophyllales > Plumbaginaceae > Limonium > Limonium bicolor. Next base: position 287,187,697 of record CM041780.1, read on the forward strand.
TACCGGACCGATAGCCAAGCACCATACACCGCATGGCTCCGCAGAAATGAACGAATTGAAAGAACAGTTGAAAGATTTTTTAGATAAGGGATTTATAAGACCAAGTGTGTCACCATGGGGATCTCCAGTCCTCTTCATGAAGAAGAAGGATGTTATTCCGCCTCTGCATCGACTATAGAGAGCTGAATTAGTCAGTGAAGATAAGTACCACACCCCTACCCCGCATTGACGATCTGTTCGATTAGTTGAAGGGAGCATCTGTGTTCTCCAAGATTGATCTCAGATCGGGGTATCATCAGATAGCCATTAAGGAGGGAGACATTGAGAAGACGGCATTCCGGACACGATACGGCCACTATGAGTTTACAGTGATGCCGTTCGGTTTGTCGAACGCATCGGCGAAGTTTATGGATCTGATGAACCGCTTGTTCAGGAGCAGCTGGACAAGTCGGTCGTGGTGTTTATTGATGATATTTTGATATACTCGAAATCTAAGGCTGAACATGAGGAACATCTGAGGAGAGTATTGGAAATATTGAGGGAGAACCAGCTATATGCTAAGTTCTCCAAATGTGAGTTTTTGGCTTGACCAGGTCTCTTTCCTAGGTCATGTCATCTCGGATGCTGGGATCTCAGTGGATCCAGCAATGATTGATGTCGTACGTACTTGGCCAAGACCGAACACTGTTACCGACATTCGGAGCTTTCTCGGTCTGGCAGGTTACACAGGAGGTTTGTTAGGGATTTCAGCAAGGTCGCAAAGCCGATGACCAGTCTGATGAAGAAAGATGCACCGTTCTTGTGACGACTGACTGTGAGAAATCATTTCAGAGTTTGAAGGACTCACTGACCACTGCACCGGTTCTGACCATTTCAGACGGTACAGAGGGCTTTGAGGTTTATTGTGATGGATCCGGCAGAGGGCTGGGTTGCGTGCTCATGCAACATGGCAAGGTGGTGGCATATGCCTCACGCCAGTTGAAGAAACATGAGGAGAACTACCCCACACATGATTTGGAGCTGGGAGCTGTAGTCTTCGCTTTGAAGATATGACGCCACTACTTATACGGGGTTAGTGTGACGATTACACCGATCATAAGAGCTTAAGATACATATTTACTCAGAAGGAGTTGAATCTCAGACAGAGGAGATGGTTGAGTTCTTGAAAGACTATGACATTGACATCCAATACAAATAGGGAAAGGCCAATGTTGTAGCAACGCCCTGAGCCGTCGAGCACACTCACTCCATTCGCTAGTCTCTTTCTCCAGCTTGGTTGATGAGGTGCGAGAGGCTCAGAGGACCGATGAGTACATGAGAGAGGTCAGACAAAAGCTGACAGATGGTACCTTTGAGAGTCAGAAATATGACTTCAGAATTCACGACGATGATCTGATCAGACTTAAGGGCCGGTTATGCATACCACGGGGCAATACGGATCTGAAAGACCGTATACTTAGAGAATCACACTGTTCTTCAGTTTCCATCCATCCGGGAGCCTCTAAGATGTATAAAGACATGAAGAGATACTTCTGGTGGTCGGGGATGAAGACAGATGTTACCGAGTTCGTCTTGAGGTGTCTCACATGCCAGAAGGTAAATTCAAGCACCGACGACCGGGCGGAATGGTACAATCGATGCCAGTTCCAGAATGGAATTCCATGATATCTCCATCGACTTTGTAGTTGGACTTCCAACTGCTAGGGGAGGTCTCATCATGATATGGGTAGTGGTGGATCGCCTTACCAAGTAGCCCGCTTCATACCGATGAAGGATACTTGGAAGGTGACCAAATTAGCTGAGTTGTTTGAGAAAGAAATCATGAGACATCACGGGATACCGAAGACCATAGTGTCAGATAGAGATACCAGATTCCTTTCGAGGTACTGGAGAGCTACCAGAGAAGCATTGGGTACAGAACTCAAGCTAACTACCGTGTTCCATCCTCAGACAGATGGTCAGACTTAGCGTACAATTCAGACACTCACCGAGGACATGCTGAGGCATGTGCCTTAGACTTCCAGGGCAGTTGGATTGACAGACTACATCTGATCGAGTTTTCATACAACAAAGCTATCACGCTTCGATCAAGATGGCACCTTTCAAGCGTTGTACGGTAGACCATGTCGTACACCGCTCTGCTGGGATGAGTCGAGTGAGACGGTCATTATAGGACCAGAGTACTTAGAGCAAGTTAAGGCTGAAGTTCAGCAAATCAGGGAGAACATGAAAGCTGCTCAAGATAGGCAGAAGTCGTATGCTGATGTTCGACGACGGGACCTGGAGTTCGCAGTGGGCGACCAGGTATTTCTACGAGTTTCACCGATGAAGGGTGTATTCAGGTTTGGGCAGAAGGGCAAATTAAGCCCGAAGTTTGTTGGTCCTTATGAGATTACGGAGCGGGTGGGCCGGTTGCTTACAGGTTGAATTTACCTGCTGAACTGGGTAAAGTGCATGATGTTTTCATGTTTCACAGCTAAGAAATACATGCACCACCCCTCCCAGGTGTTAGAACCTGAGGGTTGACATTAGAACCGAATATGAGATCCGTGGAGACTCCTAAGAGAATCTTGGACAGTAAGACTAGGGAAACTCGCCACAAGTCAGTGCGACTGGTGAGGTTCTCTGGTCTAACCAGGATGTCGAAGAGGCCAGTGGGAATTAAAGGATAAGATGAGGGCGAAGTACCCTTCTTTGTTTATGACTAGATCGTCTGTATAGGGTACGGGGCGTACCCCTTTTTAAGGGGGGTGAGCTTCCTCGCTTTTGAGTTAGGAACGAACTTGTTGTCATTTGTTTGTTGTTTAAGATGTGAATTTGTGTAGTTGCTACATTTGGTGTTAAGTTTAAGAATTTACGTATAATACCTATTTATTGTATGTGAGATTGACTTCGAGTCTTGAGATGTGTGAATGTGAATAAATATGTGGGTTAAGATTAAGGGAATGAGTAACCGTGAATGGTTAAGCCTATATGTGAACTTTGGGGACAAAGTTCTTTTAAGGGGGAGATTGAAATACCCCAAACTTAGATATGGTGTTTAAGTGATAAACTAAGATATAAGGAGGCTAAATAATGCCTTAGAAACATTAAGAAACCATTTTAACCAAAGAAAACATAAGGAAACACCAAAAGAGCAGTTTAAGCAAAACGTGCTCTAAGCTTGGAGAGACTTGGGTGAGTACCCAAATATGTTCTAAGACCTTAGTAATATCCTAATGGTCATTTTAAATCAATTAACAAAGAAAACCAAGCTTGAAAACAAGTTAAAACACAAAATGTGCTTTAAGGAGTCTTAAAGCACATTTTTGAAAAATTGTCTTGTAAATGGGTTTTGAGTGGCTAAATGTCCATCATTACTCTTTAATTAACATGTGTACTAATTAGTATCACATTAGGAAGTCTAAATCAATGGGAAATCAAAAAATTCACACATATGTGCCTTGGTTTGTGAATAGTAACTAAATAGTGCTAGTTTAAGACATTAGTCAAAGTAAGTCAATTTAGTTTATTTAGTTGGTCAAACAAGACCATGACTAGCTTAATAAAAGGGGTGGCCGGTTTTTAAGGTGATGATTCACCACATGAGCAAATAAAAGGAAATTATAAGATAAAGTAAAATACTATTTACTTTAATAAATATCTCACTTTACTTCCTCTCTCCTCACCTCTTCATTCTCTCTTGTTCCCACCGGTTTTGAGTTGCTCTCTCCCTTCTCCATTGACGTGAAGAAGCAGCCCCATGCTAGCTTCAACTTCCTTTGTACACACTTACTCATTTTAGCTCCAAAACCAAAACAAATTACATATTCTTCTTAGTTAGCTCAAGCTCTCTCTTCTATCTTTTCAAAACTTCAAGAGCTTTGATTTGGTGCCAAGCCAAACCACCATTAGAGGAGGAAACTCAAGTTTGGAGACTCCATTGGCTTCTCCATTCTCTTAAGGTAAAGAAAGTGTAAGAAAATCTAGGTTTCCATCACTTTTTCTTCATGACCGAAAATACATGCTCATGAGGCTTCATTTTAATGCCTTGTTCTAGCTTGTTTTCTACTCTTCAAAGGATAAGGAGGTCCTTCTTGCTTCATATCCAAGCTTGTCTTGAGAAACCAAGGTAAAACAATCACCTTAATACCTTAAAGCACATTTTAACCTAGGGTTTGTTCCTTAGGGTTAATGTATTATCTAGTACTCATTGGAGTCATTGGATATTGGTTAGAACATTGGCAAGGAGAGATATAATTGGTGACCGAGATTCAAGGAAAAACCAAGGAGGAAAGTTTGTGAGCTTGTGAAAGAACAAGGTAAATTACTTACCTTAAGGTGTTTTATTGTTTAAGGGAATGGGATTTAGATATGTGATGAGTTTAGTGTAGAGTTTACATTAGAAAAGGGCTATATATAACCTAGGAGAAACAATGATTATGTTTGAACTTGTGACTAAGGAGCCAATGAGAAAAGAGATAGTTAACAATGTTGAGGTGAATTACAAGAAGCATTTTATTTCAATGGGAGCCTTGTTGTGTGTATTCGCAGGTTAAAGGCAAATATATGTGGAAATTCAGTGGTTAAGATTATTGTCATTTAAGGGCCTAAGTGCCAAGCATTTAAGTTTATACACTATGATGATGTGGTGTAGTTTTGGTGTAAATTGTGTGTTAAGGTGTTGTGATGAGAATTTGAGTGATCTTGGTTGTTTGATGGTGAAAAACCAAGTGTTTGGATGTAACTATATACTAGAGAACCCATGGCAAAATTTAGAGGAGAACCTAAGTGTTTAAGATGTTCTAAGGAGATTTCATGACTAAGGAAGTACTAGGAAGTTCTAGAGGTTGTCTTGATGAAAAAGGGTGAGATTAAGGTGTTTAAATGACTTATAATGACTTAGGCATCACTATGAAGGATTTAGGAATCAAAAGAATGTACTTGGGTATTTAGGACTTAGGTAAATGTTGGTAAACAACTAGGAAGGAGATAATGTGTTGATGGATGGAAGCATAAGCTTATGAAGGAACCTTAAGTAAATGCATAAAAGAAGCTAGGAAACTTGTGTAGTTTGATGTGATGAGTGTAAACTTTGAGATGATTTAGGTAGAAACTAGAGTTTAGAATTTAAGGAAGGTTTGGAAAATGTAATAGGGGTGCAAGTGGTGTATATGGTGTGGTCAAGTTCTTAAGGAGGGAACTTTTGGCTAGTAGAAGTTCTAGGTGAAAGGGATGTTGAAATGTAGGAAAGAATAAGTGTTAAGTGTTGGTAGTTGTTGTAAGAATTGAGTAAAGGATTGGAATGATCTTTGGAGGTTGTTTTAATGAGTTTGGAGGATGATTTAAGGTGGGTTTAAGGGTCTAAATGATGTTAGAACACATTAGGAGGCTTGGGGAAAAATTTTGGAATTGAAAGAACAACTTAGAGAAGGTCTGTAGTGGTCCGACCCAGGGTCCGACCCAGTTCTGGGTCGGACGGACCTCTGTTAAGCCACCGTAATGTTCTGGAATGGTCCGACCCAGGGGACTGGGTCGGACATGGGTCGGACGGAAGAGTTTTAAAGACGAGAAAATTTCTGGAATGGTCCGACCCAGTTGGTTGGGTCGGACGTGGGTCGGACAGTGGAGTTTTTCAAACCCGAAAGTTACTGGAAGGGTCCGACCCAGTTGGTGGGTCGGACGGTGGGTCGGACGACCCTTAACACTTAAAAAAAGAAATTTTGAATTCTAAGGATGATAATTGGTAAAAGGTATACCATTGGTAGGGTAGAATGATTAGGACCCTAAGAACCTAAGGGATTAAGTTAAGTTAAGTAAAAACCTTAATGTTTAAAGTTAAGTTTATAGGTTAAGTGGAAGGATTTAAGAGGATATCCAATGGGAATCTTTAGGGACTAAGTGAGTTAAGTAAGGTGCAAATAACTAATGGCCTAAAAATGAATCAATGTTTTAGGTTTGTGAATTGGGACCCCGGAGAAGGTTAACAAACGACGATCGACGGTGAACGGTACAATCTTTCTTGTGACCTGCTTGCTAACGAGGTGTCCCTCGGCTTGTGTGCTATCTGTTTACTTGCTATGACTAAGACAAGATAAAGCATGCAACCGGTTATATTTGTTCTCGTTGTGTATGTGTTTTCTTTACACTAACCCACGAGACTTGAGATTGTTACTAACCAAGTTTAGTACTTACTGAGTTAAGGATAAGAGTTAAGTATTGGTGATTGTTGGTTAATACCCGTTAAGGTTTAACTAACACATGGTGTTTAAGATTTTACTAACTGGAACTTGAGTGAGGAAACCCGGGACTGACTCCGGTCATGCATGCTAAGGAAAGGGGGACGGTATCTGAATCAGATCCGCCCTCCGCTTAAGGACTTGTCTTCGGACTTGTAGCCTAGGGCCGGTTGCCGGCTCAGCTACGCTGGACTCCCGTCCAGGGTAGGTGGCATTAAGATGGTGCGGTAGGATCACCTAAATCCTAGGTTTGAGATTAAGCTACAACCATTCCCTTCCAGGAACGGTTTGTATACTGAGAATAAGTTAAGGTTAAGATTGAGGTAAGATAAGGAACTGAGGTTAAGGAAATCAGGACTAAGGAGGGGGTTACTAACCACTTGATAAGGGAACGCTTGTGTCGTTCATTGTTGTGAACTATGTATGTTCATCTGTGGATTGTTGTTTATTGCACTTCATATCATGCTTGTGTACTTAATCAATTTCCATGCTATCGACAATTAGTCGTCGTAGCCCCGTTAGCTTGGGGGCCATGAGAGGGAGTACCAGCATTCGTGCTGACCCCCTTTGGGGGCTGTTTTTACACTTGCAGGTAAGAGGCCCATGAAGACGCACCACGAGAGTAGGAGCGGTTAGACTTAGGATGGGTTGTTTATTTTGAGTACGGGTTGCGCTTGTGCTCCCGTCTGTTTATATTGAAACTGATGTAAGGTTGTGATTATGACTTAGTACTTATACTCGGTTGGTTGGTGGTATTTTGGTTGGTGGTGTTTGGTCGGTTGTTTATTTTGGATAAGTGTTGTAATATTATAAGGCCGGTATGTTCTAACGATCAGACCGTGGCAAGGTCCAGGTGTTTGTTATTTCCGCTGCGACGAATTCGATTAAGTGTTAAGTTTTGCGATAACCACGATTGGCTTTGGACGGGGTGTTACAAAAGTGGTATCAGAGCGTAGTTACGCTCTGATCAAGAAATACCGGACATAAGAAACCACCGAGTTAGGATATAAGTTAAGGAATAAGTGAAGGGTGTGAGAAGTTAGAGTGAGTAGAGTCAGATGACCACTAATAAGTGTGGATCGTCTTTACCGTCTACGGACGTTATAAATTCGTTAACCGAAACAGTGGTGGATACGAATCTAATGTGAGTTATGCTTGTTCAGATGGCAGGACGTCCTAGAGGAGGCCGAGGTCGTGGCCAGGGCGATGGCTTCAGGGATACCGGGAGGGCAGACGATCGCCGAGATCGTGGCTGCCGCATTAGGGCACATGGGCTATCAGCCTGGTGTGGGTGCACCACCTCCACCGCCACAACCCAGGGAACCAAATTGGGTGAAGAGTCTTGCAGACCTTCGACCCGCACACTTTAAGGGGAGACCGATCCCGCCAAGCTTGAGGCGTACATCTCCGAGCTGGAGACCGCCTTTGAGACCCTTGATGTCCCTGCTGGGATCAAGGTGCGTCTGGCTGCTTTCTATCTGAAGGGGGCGGCAGGCGATTGGTGGAAGCTGGTGAGGGCCGAGCATGTGGCCAATCCAGAGTTCGGCTGGGAGCAGTACACCGCCTTGCTACGAGCAAAGTACTACCCCGCCCATGTCCAGACGAAGAAGCGCTTGCAGTTGGATGCGCTTAAGCAGACCGACAAGATGACGGTGGACGAGTATTACTCAGAGTTCACCGCCTTGCTCCGTCTTCTGCCAGGTCTTGGATATTCAGACCAGATCCTGGTGGACCGCTTCTATGGCGGGCTTAGCCATCGACTCCGCTACGGCATGGGGCCGACGAGTTACACTACCTTGCAGGTAATAAGAATGATTGAGATTTGAGTAAGTAAATGAGTAAGATTTAGATTATGAGAAATAAGAGTGACTAATACTGTGGAAAGCAGGAGTGCTATCATGCCGCTGCTAAGGTTGAGATAACCGTCCAGCTGAGGGACGAGGAGAATGCTAAGAGGAAGAGTGCTGGTAAGAGCACGGAGAGCCAAGGGCAAGGTGGGTACAAGAAACAGAAGTACCAGCCTCAGGCCCAGAAAAATCAGAACCAAAAGGGAAGGAGGAAAAGGAGAAGGCTCCGGAAGAGCCATTGAAGTTGACGTATGCTTACGCAGCTACACCCCTGCGCTCTAGGGCGCCAAAGGGTAAGGGATTGGTATTGAGTGAGTTAAGAAACAATTAGTAACCGTTTGAGATATGAGTATTGATATTGTGAATGATCAGGATCTGAGACTGAGAAGGGAGCCGGTGGTGGCTACCAGCGACGCTACATCTGTAGGTGGTGTCACAAGGACCACCCCGGGCTCGATTGCAAGGGGAATAAGGTGGAGTGCAACTATTGTGGGGTATACGGACACCGAGCATATGAGTGCTTCCGGAACCCCGCTAGCAGAGCCTATAGGCCCGATACTAGGGGCAAGGGCAAGACCGATCAGGGAGCTGGATCTGACGGTCAGAGGAAGGTGCAGCAAGCTGCAGACAAGAACCCACGGGTGACCCAGAAGTCGGGACCCACACTACACTTGGTGGACCGGGACGATGAGCCTGAACCCTCATCGAGGCCAGGTACCGCTATAACCACTTAGTAATAAAATTGCCTGCTTACCGCATTATCATGCATGTTTGGTGAATAATTGAGTTAAGTAAGAATGAGATGAGATTAGAACTTAAGTAAGATATAACCTACTACCACTTTAGGAAGCTTCAAATCTGCTATCCAATACCATTTACACCTAACCCGGAGCACACCGACATCGAAACCATAGACTTTCCAACCGAACAATGTCAGGTTATCCGCCCAGGTATGATTTTATTAAGGGGATACCTGACACCCGAAGCGCAAATAGCCATCATCAGGAAATGCAGTCAACTAGGAATGGGACCGGGAGGTTTTTACACACCGGAGTACCCAGGGGGAGCAAGGATGAAATTAAAAATGATGAGCTTAGGCAAGGATTGGAATCCGTATGCCAAGAACTACCAAACCACGAGGATGCAAGATGGAGTCTCACCACCGGGAATACCCGAAGAGTTCCATCCAGTTATTACACAAGTCGTGGAAATCGCTCAGCAGTTGGAAGCTGAACCGATTCCAGACATTCAAGCAGACATTTGCATTGTGAACTTCTACGAGAAGGATGGGCGACTTGGACTACACCAGGATAAGGACGAGACAACGGAGTCTCTCGAAAGAGGGATACCCGTAGTGTCTTGGTCCATTGGGGATGATGCAGAGTTTTTATACGGCGAGCAAAGCGTGCGGACCGTGCGAATAAGTTGGTACTTAAGTCTGGAGATGTATTAGTTATGGGAGGAGAATCAAGGATGTTATACCATGGGATTAAGAGAATCAAGTTGAATACAGCACCGTCAGCAGTAATCAATGCGACGCATATGAGACCTGGGAGATTAAACCTAACCTTTAGACAATATTAGTCATGTAATGTTAGAATGAGATGAGGAATGAGATGTAAGATTGAAGCACATGTTGTAAACAGGATGGTTATGAATAAAATAACAGTGTTGTTCATATAAATTGTTACGACTCTTGTTATACCATCAATACTCATGAAGCTTGTGAACACAATTAGGTTATGGACTCGGTACGGAAGGTGCGCTAAGCATACTTACAGAGGCACAGGCCGACGCCAGCGGTACTATCCTCACCGGCACCTTTCCGATTAATGGGATTGAGGCATCAGTTCTCTTCGACTCAGGGGCCTCGCATACCTTTGTCTCGGCATCTTTCGCGAGCAGGTTGGGGCTAGACGCTGATGAGCTACCCGACTTCACGGTTACGCTCCCGTCTAAGGAGAAGGTTCGTTGCACTCGTTACTACCGAGGAGCCATTGTCAGAATTAAGGGAGAAGACTTTCCAGTCAGTTTTATTGAGTTCAGTGAGCTAGGATTTGATGTTATCTTCGGGATGAACTGGTTGGAGCGGCACAAGGGACGTATCCTCTGCGCCGAGCATAGATTGCTGCTCAGGAGTCCGTCTGGGGTAACAATATCATACCGCCAGAGGCCCAGAGAGCCTTCGACTAAGATCATCACCGCCATGGCAATGTATAAGGAATGAGGAGAAAGGAAGAAGTGTACCTCTGCTATGTACAGGACATAGAGAGAGACCCCGAGTTCGACCCCGACTTACCGGTAGTGTCGGAGTTCCCCGACCTATTTCCACGGGAACTGCCCGGCATGCCACCCACTCGGGAGGTAGAGTTCACCATCGAGCTGCTACCTGGTACCGGACCGATAGCCAAGGCACCATACCGCATGGCTCCGGCAGAAATGAATGAATTGAAAGAACAGTTGAAAGATTTGTTAGATAAGGGATTTATAAGACCAAGTGTGTCACCATGGGGAGCGCCAGTCCTCTTCGTGAAGAAGAAGGATGGTAGTCTCCGCCTCTGCATCGACTACAGAGAGCTGAATGCAGTGACAGTGAAGAATAAGTACCCACTACCCCGCATTGACGATCTGTTCGATCAGTTGAAGGGAGCATCTGTGTTCTCCAAGATTGATCTCAGATCGGGGTATCATCAGATAGCCATTAAGGAGGGAGACATTGAGAAGACGGCATTCCGGACACGATACGGCCACTATGAGTTTACAGTGATGCCGTTCGGTTTGTCGAACGCACCGGCGAAGTTTATGGATCTGATGAACCGCTTGTTCCGGGAGCAGCTGGACAAGTCGGTTGTGGTGTTTATTGATGATTTTGATATACTCGAAATCTAAGGTTGAACATGAGGAACATCTGAGGAGAGTATTGGAATATTGAGGGAGAACCAGCTATATGCTAAGTTCTCCAAATGTGAGTTTTGGCTTGACCAGGTCTCTTTCCTAGGTCATGTCATCTCAGATGCTGGGATCTCAGTGGATCCAGCAAAGATTGATGCCGTACGTACTTGGCCAAGGCCGAAGACTGTTACCGACATCCGGAGCTTTCTCGGTCTGGCAGGTTACTACAGGAGGTTTGTTAGGGATTTCAGCAAGGTCGCAAAGCCGATGACCAGTCTGATGAAGAAAGATGCACCGTTCTTGTGGACGACTGACTGTGAGAAATCATTTCAGAGTTTGAAGGACTCACTGACCACTGCACCGTTCTGACCATTCCAGACGGTACAGAGGGCTTTGAGGTTTACTGTGATGCATCCGGCAGAGGGCTGGGTTGCGTGCTCATGCAACATGGCAAGGTGGTGGCATATGCCTCACGCCAGTTGAAGAAACATGAGGAGAACTACCCCACACATGATTTAGAGCTGGGAGCTGTAGTCTTCGCTTTGAAGATATGGCGCCACTACTTATACGGGGTTAGTGTGACGATCTACACCGATCATAAGAGTTTAAGATACATATTTACTCAGAAGGAGTTGAATCTCAGACAGAGGAGATGGTTAGAATTCTTGAAAGACTATGACATTGACCTCCAATACAAAGAGGGAAAGGCCAATGTTGTAGCAGACGCCCTGAGCCGTCGAGCACACTCACTCCATTCGCTAGTTTCTTTCTCCAGCTTGGTTGATGAGGTGCGAGAGGCTCAGAGGACAGATGAGTACATGAGGAGGTCAGACAGAAGCTGACAGATGGTACCTTTGAGAGTCAGAAATATGACTTCAGACTTCACGACGATGATCTGATCAGACTTAAGGGCCGGTTATGCATACCACGGGGCAACACGGATCTGAAAGACCGTATACTTAGGGAATCACACTGTTCTTCAGTTTCCATCCATCCGGGAGCCTCTAAATGTATAAAGACATGAAGAGATACTTCTGGTGGTCGGGGATGAAGACAGATGTTACCGAGTTCGTCTTGAGGTGTCTCACATGCCAGAAGGTAAAATTCGAGCACCGACGACCGGGCGGAATGGTACATCGATGCCAGTTCCGGATGGAAGTTCCATGATATCTCCATGGACTTTGTAGTTGGACTCCCACCTGCTAGGGGAGGTCTCAACATGATATGGGTGGTGGTGGATCGCCTTACCAAAGTAGCCCGATTCATACCGATGAAGGATACTTGGAAGGTGACCAAATTAGCTGAGTTGTTTGAGAAAGAAATAATGAGACATCACGGGATACCAAAGACCATAGTGTCAGATAGAGATACCAGATTCCTTTCGAGGTACTGGAGAGCTACCAGAGAAGCGTTGGGTACAGAACTCAAGCTGAGTACCGCGTTCCATCCTCAGACAGATGGTCAGACTGAGCGTACTATTCAGACACTCGAGGACATGCTGAGGGCATGTGCCTTAGACTTCCAGGGCAGTTGGATTGACAGACTACATCTGATCGAGTTTTCATACAACAACAGCTATCACGCTTCGATCAAGATGGCACCTTTTCAAGCGTTGTACGGTAGACCATGTCGTACACCGCTCTGCTGGGATGAGTCGAGTGAGACGGTCATTATAGGACCAGAGTACTTAGAGCAAGTTAAGGCTGAAGTTCAGCAAATCAGGGAGAACATGAAAGCTGCTCAAGATAGGCAGAAGTCGTATGCTGATGTTCGACGACGGGACCTGGAGTTCGCAGTGGGCGACCAGGTATTTCTGCGAGTTTCACCGATGAAGGGTGTATTCAGGTTTGGGCAGAAGGGCAAATTAAGCCCGAAGTTTGTTGGTCCTTATGAGATTACGGAGCGGGTGGGCCCGGTTGCTTACAGGTTGAATTTACCTGCTGAACTGGGTAAAGTGCATGATGTTTTTCATGTTTCACAGCTAAAGAAATACATGCACCACCCCTCCCATGTGTTAGAACCTGAGAGGTTGACTTTAGAACCGAATATGAGATCCGTGGAGACTCCTCAGAGAATCTTGGACAGTAAGACTAGGGACACTCGCCACAAGTCAGTGCGACTGGTGAAGGTTCTCTGGTCTAACCAGGATGTCGAAGAGGCCACGTGGGAATTAGAGGATAAGATGAGGGCGAAGTACCCTTCTTTGTTTACTGACTAGATCGTCTGTATAGCGGTACGGGGGTACCCCTTTTTAAGGGGGGTAGGCTTCCTCGCTTTTGAGTTAGGAAACAAACTTGTTGTCCTTTGTTTGGTTGTTTAGATGTGAATTTGTGTAAGTGCTACACTTTTGGTGTTAAGTAGAGTAACGTATAATACATATGTATTGTATTTGAGATTGACCTTCGAGTCTTGAGATGTGTGAATGTGAAATAAGATGTGGTGTTAAGATTAAGGGAATTGAGTACCGTGAATGGTTAAGCATATATGTGAACTTGGGGACAAAGTTCTTTTAAGGGGGGTAGATTGAAATACCCCAAACTTGGATATGGTGTTTAAGTGATAAACTAAGATATAAGGAGGCAAAATATTGCCTTAGAAACATTAAGAAACCATTTTAACCAAAGAAAACATAAGGAAACACCAAAGAGCAGTTTAAGCAAAAACGTGCTCTAAGCTTGGAGAGACTTGGGTGAGTACCCAAATATTGTTCTAAGACCTTAGTAATATCCTAATGGTCATTTTAAATCAATTAACAAAGAAAACCAAGCTTGAAAACAAGTTAAAACACAAAATGTGCTTTAAAGGAGTCTTAAAGCACATTTTTGAAAAATTGTCTTGTAAATGGGTTTTGAGTGGCTAAATGTCCATCATTACTCTTTAATTAACATGTGTACTAATTAGTATCACATTAGGAAGTTAAATCAATGGAAATCAAAAATTTCACAAATATGTGCCTTGGTTAGTGAATAGTAACTAAATAGTGCTAGTTTAAGACATTAGTCAAAGTAAGTCAATTTAGTTTATTTAGTTGGTCAAACAAGACCATGACTAGCTTAATTAAAAAGGGGTGGCCGGTTTTAAGGTGATGATTCACCACATGAGCAAATAAGAAAGGAAATTATAAGATAAAGTAAAACTACTATTTACTTTATACATAAATATCTCACTTTACTTACCTCTCTCCTCACCTCTTCATTCTCTCTTGTTCCCACAGGTTTTGAGTTGCTCTCTCCCTTCTCCATTGACGTGAAGAGCAGCCCCATGCTAGCTTCAACTTCCTTTGTACACTACTTACTCATTTTAGCTCAAAACCAAAACAATTACATATTCTTCTTAGTTAGCTCAAGCTCTCTCTTTCTAATTTTCAAAACTTCAAGAGCTCCATTTTGGAGCCAAGCCAACCACCATTAGAGGAGGAAACTCAAGTTTGAGACTCCATTGGCTTCTCCATTCTCTAAGGTAAAGAAAGTGTAAGAAAATCTAGGTTTCCATCACTTTTTCTTCATGACCGAAAATACATGCTCATGAGGCTTCATTTTAATGCCTTGTTCTAGCTTGTTTTCTACTCTTCAAAGGATAAAGGAGGTCCTTCTTGCTTCATATCCAAGCTTGTCTTGAGAAACCAAGGTAAAAACAATCACCTTAATACCTTAAAGCACATTCTTAACCTAGGGTTTTGTTTCCTTAGGTGTTAATGTATATCTAGTACTCATAGGAGTCATTGGATATTGGTTAGAACATTGGCAAGGAGATATATATTGGTGACCGAGATTGCTCAAGAAAAAACCTAGGAGGAAAGTTTGTGAGCTTGTGAAAGAATAAGGTAATTACTTACCTTAAGGGTTTTATTGTTTAAGCGAATGGGATTTAGATATGTGATGAGTTTAGTGTAGAGTTTACATTAGAAAAGGGCTATATATACCCTAGGAGAACGATGATTATTGTTTGAGAACTTGTGACTAAGGGAGCCAATAGAAAAGAGATAGTCAACAATGTTGAGATGAATTACAAGAAGCATTTTATTTCAATGGGAGCCTGGTTGTGTGTATTCGCAGGTTAAGGCAAATATATGTGGAAATTCTGTGGTTAAGATTATTGTCATTTAAGTGCCTAAGTGCCAAGCATTTTAAGTTTATACACTATATGATATGTGGTGTAGTTTTAGTGTAAATTGTGTGTAAGGTGTTGTGATGAGAATTTAAGTGATCTTGTTGTTTGATGGTGACAAACCAAGTGTTGGATGTAACTCTATACTAGAGAACCATGGCAAAATTTAGAGGAGAACCTAAGTGTTTGAGATTTCTAAGGAGATTTTATGACTAAGGGTACTAGGAAGTTCTAGAGGTTGTCTTGATGAAAAAGGGTGGGATTAAGGTGTTTAAAATGGCTTATAATGACTTAGGCATCACTATGAAGGATGTAGGATCAAAAGAGTGTACTTGGGTATTTAGGGCTTAGGTAAATGTTGGTAAACAACTAGGAAGGAGATAATGTGTTGATGGATGGAAGCATAAGCTTGAAGGAACCTTAAGTAAATGCATAAAAGAAGCTAGGAAACTTGTGTAAGTTTGATGTGAATGAGTGTAAAACTTTGAGATGATGTAGTAGAAACTAGAGTTTAGAATTTAAGGAAGGTTTGGAAAATGTAATAGGGGTGCAAGTGTGTATATGGTGTGGTCAAGTTCTTAAGGAGGGAACCTTTGGTTAGTAGAAGTTCTAGGTGAAAGGGATTTTGAAATGTAGGAAAGAAATAAGTGTTAAGTGTTGGTAGTTGTTGTAAGAATTGAGTAAAGATTGGGATGATCTTTGGAGGTTATTTTAATGAGTATGGAGGATGATTTAAGGTGGGTTTAAGGTTCTAAATGATGTTAACACATTAGGATGCTTGGGGAAAAATTTGGAATTGAAAGAACACTTCAGAGAAGAGTCTGTAGTGGTCCGACCCAGGGTCCGACCCAGTTCTGGGTCGGACGGACCTCTGTTAAGCCACCGTAAATGTTCTGGAATGGTCCGACCCAGGGGACTTGGGCTGGACGGGAGAGTTTTAAAAGATGAGAAAATTTCTGGAATGGTCCGACCCAGTTGGTTGGGTCGGACGTGGGTCGGACAAGTGGAGTTTTTCAAACCGGAAAGTTACTGGAAGGGTCCGACCCAGTTGGTGGGTCGGACGGTGGGTCGACGACCCTTAACACTTAAAAAAAAAAGAAATTTTGAATTCTAAGGATGATAATTGGTAATAAGGTATACCATTGGTAGGGTAGTAATGATTAGGACCCTAAGAACCTAAGCGATTAAGTTAAGTTAAGTAAAACCTTAATGTTTAAAGTTAAGTTTATAAGGTTAAGTGGCAAGGATTTAAGAGGATATCCAATGGGAATCTTTAGGGACTAAGTGAGTTAAGTAAGTGGCAAATAACTAATGGCTAAAAATGAATCTATGTTTTAGGTTTGTGAATTGGGACCCCGGAGAAGGTTAACGAACGACGATCGACGGTGAACGGTACAATCTTTCTTGGACCTGCTTGCTAACGAGGTGCCCTCGGCTTGTGTGCTATCTGTTTACTTGCTATGACTAAGACAAGATAAGCATGCAAACGGTTATATTTGTTCTCGTTGTGTATGTGTTCTCTCTTACACTAACCCACGAGGCTTGAGATTGTTACTAACCAAGTTTAGTACTTACTGGGTTATGGATAAGAGTTAAGTATTGTGATAGTTGGTTAATACCCGTTAAGGTTTAACTAACACATGGTGGGTAAGATTTTTACTAACTGGAACTTGAGTGAGGAAACCCGGGACTGACTCCGGTCATGCATGCTAAGGAAAGGGGGACGGTATCTGAATCAGATCTGCCCTCCGCTTAAGGACTTGTCTTCGACTTGTAGCCTAGGGCCGGTTGCCGGCTCAGCTACGCTGGACTCCCGTCCAGGGTAGGTGGCATTAAGATGGTGCGGTAGGATCACCTAAATCCTAGGTTTGAGATTAAGCTACAACCATTCCCTTCTAGGAACGGTTTGTATACTGAGAATAAGTTGAGGTTAAGATTGAGGTAAGATAAGGAACTGAGGTTAAGGAAATCAGGACTAAGGAGGGGGGTTACTAACCCGTTTGATAAGGAACGCTTGTGTCGTTCATTGAGTGTGAACTATGTATGTTCATCTGTGGATTGATGTTTATTGCACTTCATATCATGCTTGTGTACTTAATCAATTTCCATGCTATCGACAATTAGTCGTCGTAGCCCCGTTAGCTTGGGGGCCATGAGAGGGAGTACCAGCATTCGTGCTGACCCCCTTTGGGGGCTGTTTTTCTTACACTTGCAGAGTAAGAGGCCCATGAAGACGCACCCACGAGAGTAGGAGCGGTTGCTTAGACTTAGGATAGTTGCTTTTATTGGAGTACGGGGTGCGCTTGTGCTCCCGTCTGTTTATATTGAAACTGATTTTTAACGTTTGTAATTGTGATTATGACTTAGTACTTATACGGTGGTTGGTGGTATTTTGGTTGGTGGGTGATTGGTTCGGGTTGTTCATTTTGGATATATTGTTGTAATATTATTAAGGCCGGTATGTTCTAATGATCAAACCGTGGCAAGGTCCAGGTGTTTGTTATTTCCGCTGCTGCAACGAATTCGAATTAAGTGTTAAGATTTTGCGATAACCACGATTGGCTTAGAACGCGGGTGTTACAAAAATTGTGAATTAAGCTTATTAAATGGCTTTTAAGGTAAGGAAGTGAATGGTAATGATAGTATAAGGTAATTAGTATTTAATTAAAGATGTGTTTAAGGGTCATTAAAAGTATATAAACAAAGTTGGAGGATTAAGTAAGAGAGTTTTAAGGATATGAACATTAAGTTAAACCGAAACAACGGGACACGGGGTAAGTACGGGAGTAGTAACTATGTATGTATTGTAATGCTTAGTATTAAAGTGAACCATTTGACATGTAGTCATTGGTTCATGGATAAGAGTCAAAGGACAGAGGGAACCAAAGAACAAGGAGCACCCGGTAAAGTAAATTCCGGTAAAAAGGTATGATTTCCTCATGCTCTGTATCCTAACTTGGTTACCCGATTTGTGTGCTTATTTGATCACTAAATAAGATAAATGCACGAATCGGATTTTAATGCGCCTACTTGTGCTTGTTTTATTTTGTTCTTGCTATTGCCTTGAACATTTAGTTTGTATAATTCATGAAATGAATGGATGAGGAAGAGGTGTATGCATACCTTGTTGCATATTGCGTAAGGTATTACTCTTTGAGTTGTGGATGAATTGGAAGGTTGCGATTGTGAGTGAACATTGTTTGATTGGTTGTGGTAACCTTGATTGAATTGTTGTTGATTGTTGGAAGTGTGAATATTGCTGATGGCTTCTCACTAACTCCTAACCATCTAACCCTCTAACATTGAGAATTGGGGAATTGAGTAATTTGGAGTATTGGGAAGCCCGATATAGTTTCGGCCACGCGTGAGGATGAAGTTGCAAGAGAGATTGTTAACCGATTCCTGGCTATAATCTTTTCCATGGTCCAAACCCCTTAAATGGGTAGCAACCTGGTCAAGTGAGCCAACTTTGAGCCGGGGTGGTGGTGGGCAGCCTTATCCCTGCCCGGAGGTCATACCGACTTAACATTGAGTATTGGCAAGAGAAGGAGAATTGGTTGGGAATGACTTGGACTCTGTTTGAGTTGTTGTTGTTGATCTTGAGTATCGAGATAATGACATCCGATTAACCGGATGCTAATTGGGCTAACCCATTGTGAAGTTTGATTGAAGTCAAACCTTGGTTGGTGATTGTGAACTTTGTGTTTGTTGGATTGAGTTGCCTTGTGTATTGAGTATTGATTGAGCCTTGAGTGTTGAGTATTGAGTATTGTGAATTGAGCATTTGAGTATTTGAGTATTGAGTTTGAGACTGAGAGTAGAGAATTTGAATAAGTGTAACCCGATTGAGTGGGTGACAGTGTGGAATGAGTTGAGGCATAGTGAGGTATAACCCTCGAAGCCTAAGCATACAACCAACCGAAACTAACCTCTTGATGTGTGAGTCAGTGTTTGTGTTACAATGTTGAAAGGTGAATGTGCCAATATACATATATAATGTATTGTTGTCTTGCATGTTGTTGAATAAAATGAAAACCGCATGCTCTCGACCAATTAGTCGGCGTACCCTCGCAAGTACGCGGGGTATGCAGAAGTCATATTCAGCGTAAGCTGACCCCCTAGGGGGAACGTTTTTAGTGTGCAGGTACCCGAAGCAAATATGATCACGGTATGAGACCGACAACCGAGCTTGGATAGCTAGGAGTGAAGTATAGATAGTAGTGAATTGTATAGGGCTTGTAGCCGGTCACCGTCGAGAGTAGGACGGGGTTGTTACTGCTATGGATCGTCGTATAAGGATTGAATATGTTGCATTATGGATTTGTAAGACCGAAAGGTCAATGATGAACTTGGGAATTGTAGATACTCGGTATAGAACAGATTGAGATTGTATTGTATATAATGGATCGAAGTTGTATTTAGTTTGAGAAGTGATTATGTAAAGGAGAGTATCTTTTGTATAGTGGACTCGGTATAAGACCCATCAGACCGATATTGTATTTATTGTTGTAATTGAGTTTGGATTGGCCTAGTTAGCACGTGGGTGACTAATGGCATTGTCTCACCCCCGGTTGTGTTGGAAATACCGCTGCGTTGTTGTTTAATATTTGAGACGGGTTAAAGGATAATGATTGTGATTACCGGTAGGGGTGTTACAAAAAGTGGTATCAGAGCGAAGTATCGCTCTGATGGTCTGAATACCGAGTTAGGAAAAATAACGGTTAGGTATTAGAGACTTAGGGCTAAGGGATGAGTGTTAGCGTGTGAGGTACGCTAGATGGGGACTTCCAGTGTGACCTGGATACCAACATAAACCAGTCCCGCCCTCCGCAACCCTCGTTATAAGTTGGGTAAGGAACGCCAGAGAGATGGAAAGGCCTCTCATACTCGGGTTAACCCGATCTGGCAGTTGTAGACAAACTTTGTAAAGAGGAAGAACCAGTCAGACGATAGATTCCGAGAACTGGAAATCCCGGAGACGGTTCCAGTTTCAACGACAATAACTGTACTGAATGGCAGTAGATTGAAGATCCTAACCGAAAGAGACTTAAATTTGTGGCACCATGGGCGACATACTTTGCAGTCGCAAGAACCATGCGCAGCCAACAAGAAGGGAAGCATAGCTACACAATGAGCAGAATAGCAGAGTAACGAACTTGAGACAAAAGAGTCTGCGGACTGCAATGCGTGATGATACAACAACGGTCCAAAACCGACTAAGGAATTAGTCGAGGTTGGATAAACCCAAACCTACAATGCCAAAGGGGGAAGTGATATCCAAAGAACATAATTCAGACAATTATGAGATATTCAGAAAAATACATCAACAGGACTACGACGTAGCTCCTAAGGATCAGACAAACCTCGGTAACCACCACAAAGTTGTGGGGAGTGAGCAACTAAGTAAGGTACATGGAGTACCACGAGGATCGGGAAGTACCCGAATTATCGACAACCTTGTCAAGAACACTGAGAGGCTACTCAGGAGATTGAACACTAAGATCAAAAGATCAAAGGAAGATCCAATAAAACCACCAAGTACGGATGGAAACAATACCGCGATCGGTATATGGTAACCTAAAAACCGACGTACCCGCGCACTTGCCAAGGCAAGTGCAGCAACAACAAGGCAAGTGAGAGACTTTTGACGATTAACAAGTACTTATTAAAGTACCACCATGAAGATGTAAGCAATTGCAGGAACACCAATCCTGAGAACTTGAACAACAAAGCCTTGGAAATGTCAAACGGCCCAAACATAACATTACGAACATACCAGTCAGCAAGAGCTGTACTTGGTCAAATACCCCAAGCATGGCAACGCCATGAAGATTTTCTTTTTTACTCAAGGTTTCTATTTCAATCCCAGAGTTTTCCTTTCAAAACCACAAACTTTTCTTTTTAACCTCAATTTTTAAAACCGAACCAGAAGAATCACGGTAAGTATCATAGAATGACACAAGAGGAGTTGACAATAAAATACTTCACCTAGGCGTGCGACGAATGCTACGACTGTACCAAATACGGGATGTGGGATGACTGCACTCCGAAGGAGCTGCGGGCCTGACAGACCCTTTTGTGGGTTAGTCAGGTAAGTGGTAACGTACCAATACGGTACCCCACGTATGTAAACATGTAGTGTATGAAACACGGGAAGTAGTCAGCTCCGTTCTATGGACCTTAAGATAATTCAAACCAAACAGTTGGACACCTTGAATGATTGAAAAACCCAGACTAGCTTACAAGCTAAAGGAGTCAAGAATTACATTGGGAGGATGATTAAGAGTTAAGAAGTGCGAAGAGCACTAACAATGACTAAAGACATTGGAGATGTCTCAAAACTTCAAATAAAAGCATGAAATAGCCGGAATGGATACCCGGTCTAAAAACACAATAAGGCAAGGCCTATCAGGAACACACAAATGTTCAAAGAACAAAGTGAAATACACAAGTGATCATCTAAGGTACCGGAGGGTACCGATCACCACCAAAGGAAATACTAAACCGAGTAAAACTTAAGGGAAGCACACATAGTCTACCCTAAGAACGGGAGACGCTATAACCCTAAATGGGATAATTTGAAATCCGAACCGCAATGCGGAGTGAGCTGAACGTACTCAAATGTTAGCCAAAGGTAGTGGCATAACTTAGCAACACCCAGGAGCGATCCTTGAAGGGTGTCGGAAGCGTGATAAAAACATAGGAGCTAGAATGAACACTCGATTAGAACACCGAAGGGATCCCACTTACCAGGGGACACCCTGAATTAATAAATGCTACCGATCAATACCAAGATACTTAAAGGGCATCCGATGGACGGAAGCGTGATGCAATGACCCTTGTCATGGAGCCCAGTGTTACCTCCAATCCAATTTACGGTTATGGAGAAGCAATGCGTGTAAACCGCCTATAATGAGCAGAACTCTAGGCAACATGGCTAGTATGCCATCAGATTATTACAATACAAATCCAACGGTTGCAAAACCTATTGTGAACTATATGGAGAGTTGCCATGAACGGCACTAGTGAAGATAATATAATAACCAACGAGCAGGGATACCCCTCGTTAATGTGAGACCGCGAGATCGGTGAACACGTAAATTTCAAGAAGGGAACACCATTAGCAAATATCTGATAATACACCTCTTTCGGAACTACTAAGGTAGTGAAGCTTGAACTTACAAATATTGCCAATCAGGTGGAAGTATGCTATCATAGCAATTGTTGGGAACCTAGAAGTAATCGGTTAAGAAGTAATATGTGGAGTATGAACCTAAAGTGTAAAAACCAATAACGCTCAAGGAGCTCAGAGATATAAAAGAATGTCAGGTACTATAATCAGCCAAGTAAATGGCGAACCATTATCTAACGTGTAGAGATACATGAGCGGAAGCTAATGAGATGGCGGATGCCATGGAAACCAAGGTCGTAAGCAAACCCGAAGATGGTGCGCAGCAAGCGACCAATATATGTGAATAAATCACAAGGTTATGGAATTGATGAGTAAAGATGGTAGACAGACCGAGAAATAAGGAAATAATATTCATTCCTAATGCTATCCCACTCGATCATTACTGCACAAGCGCAATACCAAAACACTCAGTCCTACAGAGTGCAGAGGCGGAAACCCCTAGGCAGTAAATCTCTTGTGACAAGGACCAAAGTATAGAACAAATGCAAAGTCAGTATTCAGAGGCTACTGACAACAGAGGAAGCACTACAATTAAGTAGTGGCTAACCGCAACCGATAATAAGTCGGAGGAATCAAGTGAATAACACGAAAATATACAACAGTATGTATATAAATTCCTAAGGAGCTGGATAGAAATCAGAAGCTCATTGAATTCGCGTACGGTAAAAGAATACCACGCTTGATTGATAAACCGTATTCCCAGGATAAAAGGATAACGGATATTGTTTAACACATTAAGGGTAACGAGAAGGGTAAATAAACCAAAGTTATCAAGGTCGCGCAGCAAAGCTAGTGGGCCCAAATTCTAAGGTTTAATACACCTAGTGAATGAATGGTAATTATCAATGCCTTGAAGCCTCTAAGGCCAGAACCAAAAACCGGCTAAGAGTTAAACAACTCCGATGGGAATTCTTGGTGCAGGGATTAACCAACAGTATGGTTAAGACCCTTTGACCAAAGATCATTGTATAATAGACCGCATAGAAGTTGAACCACCCCATGACGGATGAATTTCTTTGACCTATGTCCAATGTTGACACATGGTAGATTACGTGGGCGTAATCCCTTTTTAAGGGGGGTAGGGCGAAAACCGTGAGATGTATGTTTTACGTGATGGTGCGTAAACTGCAATGTGCATAGCGCAAGAGAAATTGTTTTGAATGATTGGTACTTATGTTACATAAACATTTGTATCCACTCATTGTGTAAACTTAAGTATTTGTGAGATTCGAAGTGGAAAGGGATATTGATTATGAGGAATTTGAGGTGAATGGAGTAGAGGAACTCCATGGGGAATGAGAACCCTGAATGGTAATAGTTTGAAGAAATGAGTATGTTGGAGGAGTTTGATGAGTATGTTTGGAAATTGATGAGTATAAATCGGTATGAAACCGATGTTGAACCTAGTGGGAAGTGAGTCCCCTAGGTAAATTGATTTGATTATATGTGTGAATAACTGGAGGTTAGAAATTGACTTGACTTGTAAATGATTTGAGGATAGAGAACTATTTAGAGAACTAACTGTGGGGATTATTGGGTATAGTAACTGAAGATAGGTTGAGTAATAATTGATGGTATGAGTTGTATTGAGTAAATGGATTCTAGGAATTGGTAAATGTATGGTTGTATGAGTATGACTAGAAAGATTAAGAAGATAGAAAATGGACATAATCAATTATTTGGTTGTTTGAAACTGATGTGGAAAGTCGAACTTGATCCTGATCAGATCAAGGGAAACCGAACACGAAGAATTGGGGTGGAAAGATAGTTCAACATTGATGCTGATCACATCAGGGTCGAATGAATCTTGAAGCTCCACTCAAGTGGTCACAAGAATCACATATAGGATAGAAGAAAAGAATACAAATTGGAATTTGGAGTTGTGTGTTTTAGAAAGAGTTCTAATAAGTAGTTGTGAAGGAATTGCCTTAGACTGGGGATTGAGAACTTGTTGGAAGTTTATGTCGGAGAACGGTGGTAGTGTATCATATTGTATTATTCCAAGGGCAGCAGGACATAGAGGAGTCCTGTGTCTAGATGACCGGAGTGCCTGCGGGATTGTAGTGTATTGCATTGTACTTTGGGGATAGCCTTGCGCTGTATGTATGTATAAATTTTGTAATGTGGAACCAGATCTTTGGATGTAATGCGGATTGGAGTGATTATGGTGCATTGGTATGGAATGGTATGTATAGACTTTGAGTAACGGATTTGGGGACTCATAAGGAGGAAGAATGTATGACTTTGGTATTAGACATGTAAGAATGAGTAAGCGTTGTAAACCTATAACCTCGAACAACTTTGAGGACAAAGTTCTTAAGGGGGGTAGATTGAAATACCCCGAACTTAAATATAGTGATTAAGATTATTCTAATCCTTATTTAACAGCCTAAGTAATATTGGTAAGGAAAAATAAATCCAAAAGAAATAAAGAAACGCTTAAAAAGCGAAAAACGCTAAATAAGTGTTAAATAACCATAAGAGGTATGAGACCTCGGTTAGCGTATTATATGGATTCTTAAGGCTTAATAATGCCTAAATAATATAAGGGAACAACTCCCGAAGAAAACGGATCCAAATAATGTATTAAAACGCTAATAGAGCTTTAGCGCACGTTTTTCGAGAAAACCCGAAAACATGATTTTAAGTGGTCAAACGAACCCGTAAAAATTATAGTCCATCAAATAACTATAAATAAAAATAAATGGAAGCTTAATAACCATGAAAATTAAAGAAACGAGAAAATTCTGGAAAACGGGCCCGGTTAGTGAATAGTGCTAAACCGGGTAAATTAACGAGTGTTTTCTACAAAAGACGAAAAACGCTCCAGCTTGTATTATAATAGTGGGCCGGTTTTATTAATGTAGACAGCCCCCTCACACTTGACTATTTAGCTAATTAATTAAGTCAAAGAGCAAAAAGTAAAAAGGGTACAAGTACCCCTTTATCCTCTCTCTCTCCTCCTCCTCCTTTATTTATTTTCCCCCCTCTTTCCTCTCTTTCCTCTCTTCTTCCTCCCACCGATTTTCTCCTCCCTCTCTCTGGTTTGAACGGTTTGAGCTCCTCCCATGGCTACTCCCTCTTTCTCTCCATGCTCTAGCCAACTCCAAGCTCCAAATGCAAAAACAATTACATAATTGAACTCTCCTCATCCTCCTCTACCTTTCTCTCTTTTCGGAATTTCAAAAGGATGGGTTTCATCTCCATGGGTTTTCCCCATTTGAAGAGAAAATGACATCAAAAGGAAGCTTGGAGTCTCCTCTTTAAACAAGGTAAAAATCTCCATGAAAAACCTCATTTTTCTCCACCTTGTAGAGCTGGCCGATTTTTGTCCTCTCTCACACCTTGTTTTCTTCTTGATTAGAGCTTCAATTCAACTCTCCAATGGTGGTGGAGTTTCCCCTTTGATTCATGGGTGAAAGTCCCTCTTAAAAGGCTCCAAAAGGTAAACCCTAACCTTGAGTTTAAGCCTTGAATTGATTTAGAGTTTCCCAAGGGTTTAGAGGATTAATTCAATGCATTTTTGTGTTTCTTGAGTGTTGGGATGGAGTTTGGCAACTCCATTCCCACTTGACCGAATTTGGAAGATGAGGAACAAGAGGAGAATCAAAAGAGGAACTTGTGAATTAAGGTAAGAAATCTACCTTAAACCTGTTTTAATTGCTTTAGGAATTGGGATGGGTTAAATTAAAATAATGAAGCCAATTATGTGAATTAATTTAGTTGGTTGAATTTGAAAGAGATTGTGAACTTGTGTTGAATTAAGGGCTTAAGTGCCAAGCTTTTGAGCTATTGTGGTTATATTGTGGTTTAGTAAGATTTTTGAGCTATATTGTGTTTGAAAAGATTTTGGTAAATTTTGGATTGTTATGGTGTGCTGGTAGGACCCTTACGGGTGTGGCTAGATTAGGAATAGAAAATTTATGAGAATGGTGAATTTGGACATGCTAGGTTTATGGGGAGGTTATGGCAAAATTTTGGTAGAAAAACAAGTGTTTAAAGATGACTTAGTGTATTGGAGAACCTAGGTGTTTGTACCGTTGTTTAGAGTTGGGTGATATCCTTGAAATGGTATTTGGAGAACTAGAGGAAATGAGGTAAAAATCTGTAGTATAGGAGTATTGAAATGCTTTGGAAAAGCTAGAAAAGAGCAAGTGTGCAAGACTTAGGAAATGAGAGTTGGACTTGGGTTTAGAAGTGCTTCTATGTAGGAATGGGTTGCAATGGTCATTGATGGATTTGGTGAGGTTGGTAAGAGGTAAAAATAAGCAAGAAGGAAGTTAGAAATGCAAAAGAGTGAAAAATGTAAAATGAGAGAACTTGGATTGTTGAATTTGAACAAGAATTGGAGTAGGGATTTAACCAAGGATTTGAGCATGTTTAGAAGCTTAGTTAGGGGCCTAAACATGTGGGATTAAATGTAGGAACAATGGGGAATTAATTAGGCAAAGTATGGGATGTAATAGATTTTAAAAACTGTAAATCTGTAGAAAACATAGCAGGGTCCGGGACTTAAGTCCAGGACTAAGTCCCGGACCAGTGTACAAAATAAGGCCGAGAGTAGAACCCAGGTGGTGGTCCGGGACTTAAGTCCAGTGCAAGGACCCGGACCACCCTACAAAAACATGCCGAGAGTTGGTGATTGAAAGGTCTGGAACCTACCTTATGGATAAGGACCCGGACCATATGTGAAAATATGCCCGAGAGTTTTCAGAGCCTAGGTCCGGGACTTAACTTAAGTATGAGGTCCCGGACCATCATTGAAAATCTGCCGAGAGTTGCGACCATGTGTTGGTCCGGGACTTAAGACCCGGACAAGGTCCCGGACCAACCAAAAATTGTGAAATTAAGCTTATTAAATGGCTTTTAAGGTAAGGAAGTGAATGGTAATGATAGTATAAGGTAATTAGTATTTAATTAAAGATGTTTAAGGGTCATTAAAAGTATAAACAAGTTGGAGGATTAAGTAAGAGAGTTTTAAGGATATGAACATTAAGTTAAACCGAAACAACGGGACAACGGGGTAAGTACGGGAGTAGTAACTACGTATGTATTGTAATGCTTAGTATTAATTGAACCATTTGACATGTAGTCATTGGTTCGTGGATAAGAGTCAAAGGACAGAGGGAACCAAAGGAACAAGGGAGCACCCGGTAAAGTAAATTCCGGTAAAAAGGTATGATTTCCTCATGCTCTGTATCCTAACTTGGTTACCCCGATTTGTGTGCTTATTTGATCACCTAAATAAGATAAATGCACGAATCGGATTTTAATGCGCCTAATTGTGCTTGTTTTATTTTGTTCTTGCTATATTGCCTTGAACATTTAGTTTGTATAATTCATGAAATGAATGGATGAGGAAGAGGCGTATGCATACCTTGTTGCGTATTTGCGTAAGGTATTACTCTTTGAGTTGTGGATGAATTGGAAGGTTGCGATTGTGAGTGAAACGTTGTTTGATTGGTTGTGGTAACCTTGATTGAATTGTTGTTTGATTGTGGAAGTGTGAATATTGCTGATGGCTTCTCACTAACTCCTAACCATCTAACCCTCTAACATTGAGAATTGGGGAATTGAGTAATTTGGAGTATTGGGAAGCCCGATATAGTTTCGGCCACGCGTGAGGATGAGGTTGCATGAGTGATTGTTAACCGATTCCTGACTATAATCTTTTCCATGGTCCAAACCCCTTAAATGGGTAGCAACCTGGTTAAGTGAGCCAACTTTGAGCCCGGTGGTGGGATAGCCTTATCCCTGCCCGGAGGTCATACCGACTTAACATTGAGTATTGGCAAGAGAAGGAGAATTGGTTGGGAATGACTTAGACTTGTTTGAATTGTTGATCTTGAGTATCGAGATAATGACATCCGATTAACCCGGATGCTAATTGGGCTAACCCATTGTGAAGTTTGATTGAAGTCAAACCTTGGTTGGTGATTGTGAACTTTGTGTTTGTTGGATTGAGTTGCCTTGTGTATTGAGTATTGATTGAGACCTTGAGTGTTGAGTATTGAGTATTGTGAATTGAGCATTTGAGTATTTGAGTATTGAGTTTGAGACTGTGAGTAAGAGAATTTGAATAAGTGTAACCCGATTGAGTGGGTGACAGTGTGGAATGAGTTGAGGCATAGTGAGGTATAACCCTTGAAGCCTAAGCATACAACAAACGAAACTAACCTCTTGATGTGTGTGTCAGTGTTTGTGTTCAATGTTGAACTGTGAATGTGCCAATATACATATATAATGTATTGTTGTCTTGCATGTTGTTTGAATCAAAATGAACCGCATGCTCTCGACCAATTAGTCGGCGTACCCTCACAAGTGCGCGGGGTATGCGGAAGTCATATTCAGCGTAGCTGACCCCCTAGGGGGAACGTTTTTAGTGTGCAGGTACCCGAAGCAAATATGATCACGGTATGAGACCGACAACCAAGCTTGGATAGCTAGGAGTGAAGTATAGATAGTAGTGAATTGTATAGGGCTTGTAGCCGGTCACCGTCGAGAGTAGGACGGGGTTGTTACTGCTATGGATAGTTGTATAAGGATTGAATATGTTGCATTATGGATTTGTAAGACCGAAAGGTCAATGATGAACTTGGGAATTGTAGATACTCGGTATAGAACGGATTGAGATTGTATTGTATATAATGGATTCGAAGTTGTATTTAGTTTGAGAAGTGATTAAGTAAAGGGAGTATCTTTTGTATAGTGGACTCGGTATAAGACCCATCAAACCGATATTGTATTTGTTGTTGTAATTGAGTTTGGATTGGCCTAGTTAGTCACGTGGGTGACTAACGGCATTGTCTCACCCCCGGTTGTGTTGGAAATACCGTTGCGTTGTTGTAATATTTGAGAAGGGTTAAAGGATAATGATGTGATTACCGGTAGGGGTGTTACATTACCGGTTAGGATATGTAATTGCTTCAGTTTTTTTTTTTATTAGCACATGTACACCATGGTAGCTAACGTTTAGATTTGATTAGTAACTTGCCTATTTTCTTGTTTATTTAATCCCATGTCATTACCGGTTGTACTTGGTACATAAGTACCGTTTTCTAGCTTCCGAATTTGATTTGTTTACGTACTAGTATGCTAGGGTATGAATGGTGTGGGTGCTGCAGATTTTGGGTGGTTATGAGCATGTATACATACTACCGTTAAGTATGAAACAAGTAGCAGTTTTTTTTTTCTTTCTTTTTGTGTTTATAAGCTTACAAGTTCTACCATAGTGTATTTAGCATACTTGGTAGATTTTAATCTTGGCATATTAGTGTGTACTTGTGTATAATGTAAGTACATTAGGTGGTTAACTATTTTACTAAGTGAAAGTGTATAAAAACCAGTCCAAAATGTATATATACCAAACCGGCAATATGAGTGCTGTTTGGAAATTGTATACTGTGTTATATGTATTGTTATAACATTTCTTATGCATTTATGATATATATTAGGTATTAAGATTATGTAACATAAGTTGTTACATTTTTTTAAATGTGTATATCGCTTTATTTTAGCATTTATAAATGCTTAGGCAATCGTAAAATATTTACGTTGCTCGTTAGTATTTTTCGTGTTTTATAGTGAACGTCATCGTATACCGAGTCGTATAAATGCTCGTGTATATTTTTCCTAGATGACGCTCTCCTAGTAGAGCTTGTTTCGTAAGGGGTTTAATGCCCGTTAATGTTCGTACGTAAGTGTTTATATGCGTACGTGTAGACGACATTATATTAGCGTTCATGGATCGAACGTTGTCGTGTTATGAGTTGTATAAACGTTCGTATTAATCTTTCCTTGTTGTCGCTCTCTTTATCGAGCTTGTTATGTAAGAAGTTTAATCCTTGATAATAAACGTACATAAACATTTGTACGAGAACGTTAATACGTTTGTAAAATCACGCCCGTTAGCGTTTATGGTAAAACGACTATTTTACGTAAGCGTTTGCGTGCATGAGTTTGCATGCACACGCGTAATATTAATTTACGTAATGTTTGCATGCATAAATTAGCATGCGTAACTAAAATGATTTATTCCAAGATCAATTCTTCAATATTTAACAGTTTTAAGGTATTAATTAGATTTGGGGTATTTCACATTTTTCCCTAAGTGATATTAAAGCACATTTTTGCATTCTATGATATTAGATTGTTCCTCAATGATATTAAGGAATATTTTATCCCTGTTAATCAATAACTAATCATTGATTATGTAACACCCCTACTCTTATTCTTGTAATAAAACCAAGCTCGTAATTAAATTAAAGACGGCCCGCAGTGGAAAATAAATCTAAAAAATCTAAAACCGGGTGTCACATGCCATTACTCACCCATGTAAGTAAAGAAGTAAAACTTATCACAATAATTAAAACTATAGCCGTGTGATGAACCGAGATATTTAATGACTAACATAAACATTACTAAACCGAAATTCAAATACAAACAACTAGTGAGCAACTAAACCAAATCCCAAGTTTACAATCGTGGTATTATAATACAACATAGGTCGGAGAGTGCAATAACAAAATCAAAAACCCTCTACCCGTGGTCCCGCACTCCGGCTTCATCACGATCAAGTTCTTGTAATCAGTTGTCATATAGGCTCAAAAAAACGCTGAATATGCTAAAGCATGATCTTAGACCCTTTATGTCACTTAAGTCAATTAGTCATCTTGACATGGGATTAATTTCATGTTGTTCCGGTTTACAATTTATATTCAAAGCTGTAAATAACATAAGCAAACACCAAATTATTCAATCAACACATTTACTACATTTCACAAGCAATCATTTGCAAAAACAAAAGATATCGAATAAGTGCAATAAAACACGTAGTCGCCTTTAGCGAACGGTATTCGTATTTGTATTGTATTCGTATTCATATTGTATTTGTATTCGGCCTTTAAGGCCCTATCATTCATCATCGTGTTTACTTCATCATCAGTTAGGTGTCAAGTTAGGACAACTGTAATTAACTTTCAATGGACAGTAGTCCCACGTACACACAAAGGTGATCATTTGCCAAGGATCCGGAGATCTCGGGACTTCCACTTGCCAAATAAGGCATCCATAAAAGGCAGGAGCCAATTACCAACAGCAGGTACAATCTGACCAACGATCTATGTAGGCTCGTTTGGAATTTAACTAGAGCGGACCCGATCCGGGTAACCCCTCAAGTGATCACTATGCGCAACCAGTCAGTCCATAGACTACACTGGATTTTTCCCCTCATCACATAACATTCATCTCATAAGATTAAGTACCTTAATCAATTCCCTAACATATACTCTTAGGTTATGGAGAATACAATTTATACAGCCGTCATCGAGGTCTTACACAAATCCCTAGAAGTCATCGAGGTCATATTCATGTTTGAGATCCATGCTCTAGAGACCGGTATAGCCGAGTCTCGTTCCTAAGTGTTTTACTTAGGTAATTATGATTGTAATACTCGTCGTACTTTGATAAGTAACGACTGCGTTCATTGTTGTTCATATATATATATAAGTTGAGCGATATTCGTATCACTCTAGTTCGGTGGACATTCGTGCACAATTAAATAACGCGAGAAAAATGAACAAGTAATACATTTAATTTCACACATACATGCAATCACACATATCGTTCTTAGACAATTAACACATAATGTCTGAACCCAAGACTTGTGGGTACGGATGGCACTTGGGTTAGTGTTGAGGAAGGTTTGGGTAAGTTATTGTTAGAGTTTTTTGGTGAGCATTTTAAGGAGAGTGTTTATCCTTGGGTTCCCTTGAAAAGTCATGACTTCGCTCCATTACATGTTAGTGTTAAAAGAAGTTAGCTAGTTTAATTACGGATGAGGAAGTATGCAATACCCTCAAAGGCATGAAGGCTTTTAAGGCGTCGGGTAAGAATGGTTTTCTTGCTGGATTTTATCAAAGAATTTGGGGTCTGGTTGGGCTCAAGGTAGTTAAGTTTTTTAGAACTACTGTTCATCAGGGGTTTTTGGAGAAGGGGATGAATGATACTATTTTGACACTTATCCCTAAGGTAGAACATCCTACTATGGTTAACCAGTTTAGACCGATTTCCCTCTGTAAAGTTCAGTATAAGATTCTTGCAAAAACTCTAGCTAACAGACTTAACCCTCCATGCCTACATGGGTGTCAGATTGTCAATCCAGCATCGTGCCCGGTAGGAATATATTTGGAAACATTGTATTAGTACAAGAGGCTTTATATTGTATGCATAATACAAAAGCTAAAGAAGGATTTGTTGCCATGAAAATTGACTTAGCTAAAGCGTATGATTGCCTTTCTTAGGAGTTCATTGAAGAAACTTTAGTATATCTTGACTTACCTATTGGTCTGAAAAATATTATTATGCAATGTGTTACCACAGTATCGTTTCAAGTATGTTGGAATGGTAAATTATCTGACATGTTTCCTGCTGGTAGAGGGGTTCTCCAAGGCGACCCACTCTCCCCCTTTATCTTTGTTCTGTGTATGGAAAGGTTATCTTAGTTAATTCATAGACAGGTTATGAGAAAGGAATGGATTCCTTTGTCTTTAGGTAGAAAAGATACTCTCATTTCACGTGTCTTTTTTGCTGATGATTTGGTCTTATTTGGAATTGCTAACCCTGAGTAAATGCTTATAATGCGTGCTTGCTTAGACGATTTCTACAAAGCTTCTGGTCTTGTTATAAGTTTTGAAAAATTGTCACTTTTAGTCTCTAGAAATGTGAGTGAAGAAAGGGGTCGAGTGCTGAGTCAAGAGGCTGGTATGCCTTTCACTAGGAGATTTGGGAAATACTTGGGTGTCTTTTTGAGGCAAGGGAGAAAGAATAATTAGTCCGGTAATATGATTCTTGATAAGGTTAGAAGTCGGTTAGCAGGGTGGAAGCAAAAAAAACTCTCTTTGGCTGGACGTATATGTCTAGTATAAAGTGTGATTTCATCGATGCCAATTCATATGCAATGTCAGATTTTGCCTGTTTCTATCTGTAATTAAATTGATCGCCTGAGCAGGGACTTTATATAGGGACAGGACTCCGGTAGACGGAAATTGCATGATATAGGGTGGGATTGTCTCTGTAAATCTAAAGAGAAAGGGGGTTTAGGGTTTCAAAAAATGAGGGAGATGAATCGGGCGTGTTTTGGGAAAATTGTTTGGAACCTAGTTAGTAATCCTAATAGTTGTTGTTTGAAAACTCTCGTTCGCAGATACCCTAATCCAAACACACATAGATGCTTTAGCAATTGGAAGAATATACAAAACTTCTCTTACCTCATCAAAAGAGGTGCGAGATGGGTGGTTAATAATGGCAATACAATACGTTTTTGGACTGATTACTGGCTTATCGAACCTTGCTTACTTTCGAAAACCACCAATGAGATACCCAAGGAATGGATAAATGATACGGTTTCTGCTTATTGGTCTAACGATTCATGGTGGGATTTAGTTAAGCTTGTGGGCTGTTTACCAAATTCAGTATTAAATAATATTATGAGTGTTGCAGTTTATCCCAATGGTGAGTCTAATTTTCTGACTTGGCAAGGGGAACCCTCTGGGAATTACAGTGTGAAATCAGCGTATAAGCTGTTGAATGAGAAAAATGATGCGCAAAGCCAAGGAGGAATATGGTATATTTCCATTTGGTAAGATCTGGAAATTGCATGTTCAAGAAAGGGTAAAGGTGTTTATGTGGAGAGTACCGTTGGGAAGAATTATGTCAAACTCAAGACGTTTAAACTTGGTTTTACATCTGATAGTTCTTGTCCTTTTTGCAGCCAAGAAGAAACTATCTTACATATTCTCATAGAATGCCCGATAGCTAGGAAGGTATGGGATAAACTGCTCCTCTCTCGTTCGAAATCCAAATTCTATACCTTGCAAATATCTGATTGGTTAGCTGAATATTTATTAAAGTCTGATTGCTTTGCGATACGTGATAAGTGGAAGGCCGTCTTTCCAATTGTTTGTTTCGCATTATGGAAATGGCCCAACGATCTTTAAAAATGAAAGTAGGATGTTTCCGCCCTTTCGCACTGTTATTCTAGCTCTGTTCCAGAATACGGAAGCTTGGTCTGAACAAGCTAATTAATCCTGTTTCATGTACCCGATCCCTAGAGAGTGCAGGGAATGATGTGCTACAAACCCGCATGGTGATGGAAAGGGAAGTATCATCTTGGACTCCTGATATGGTTGGTTTAAGTTTAAAGTTGATGGATCCTTTAATTTATTGGCAGGTAAAGCTGAAGTGGGTGGAGTATGTAGAGACCACTTGGGGAACTGGACGACGGGATTCGTGAAGGTATTGGGAAGCAAAGCGCATTACATTCGAAGGTGATGGCATTGCTGCACGCTGTGAGAATATCCACAAAGATGCAGCTCAATCAAGTGATATTTTGTTCAGACTCCTCCCAATTGATGGAGTTATTCTATGATTGTCCCAAATGCCACATCTTAAAACCAGTTATAGATCATTGTAAAACTCTACTTACTTGTATTGGGAGGTACTCTTTGAAATACACATCTAGACGTTGTAACATAGTGGCAGACGCACTTGCCAAGTTAGGAATGGAGTGGGAGATTGGGAGCTATCCTTGATGCTCCTCCAAGATGTATCATACCTAATGAACAAACATCAGTTTAAATAAATGAAGCCTGACCTCTGCTTTTACGACCAAAAAAAAGAATAGCGCTACAACTTTGATGAACCCCTACCAACCTCCTCGTCATATAAAAACAGTAACATGACTTAGGAAAAGAACAAAAGAGCGGCAGCGGATTCAGTTAGGCATGATATTATTATTTTGTCGGGTGATGGTGTTGAGGATGATGATAATGATCAGGCCTACGAGGACGATGACAGCACACAGCAGAACACTACTGCATGGCATCAATGTTCATAATTCGTTCGTCTGCATGCATATATGCCTTTAATATATCCTTCTTGATTAATTCACCCACACATGTCTGCAGCAGCCTGTGTGCGCCTTTTCTATCTAAACTAAAGCTAAGCTAACTAGATATGATTAATCACTAACACATCGCCTCCACCATACAAGTTAGACACCCCCTCAAAAATTGTATTAGTATTGTAAACAATAAGTAATTATTTTATCATATACCAATTTAGCAATTGATGACTATATATATATTTAGTCTATCAAAATTATATATGTACAAATTATATTGTTATAAATTGTTTTTGAAAAGAAAAGTTATATTGTTATAAATGAGCTACTATGACTTAGCTAACATTGATTGAAAAAAAGATTTTAAACACTCATCGCAATATATAATTGCTTCTATTGAAAGGCGGCCAAAAAGTATCTAAATTAGATTTTGTAAGTACGATATTTCGTTTGGCTTTGTTTTTTCATACTACTATCTTTCAAGTTAGTTGTATTTCAGCTACTTTTTACGTACGATTATTCGCAAAACTAAAAAACAATGAAAAGACTGGCTAAAGGATCAGTGCGACGACAAAAGCCATAGTCCATGTGTGTGTGGGATACAACAATCGACTTTGATAGAGAGAGGGCAAGGTGGACTGACTTGGTCGGAAACGAGGGAACATGATGGACTTCATGTTTACTTTACAAAATCTTTTACCAGGCCGCTCCCTCCTGCCTGAAGAACTTTCAGCAATATACACTTTTATTAAGTTGGTTTGGGAAACAAATCCCTTTCTAAAATTATTAGATTTCATTATACTTAAAATCAGCACCTAACAATTTTTATAAAATCTGCAGCTAACACTTTCTATAAAATCAGCAGCTTACAGGTTTTACAAAATCACCAGCTAAGAGTTTCTGTTAAATCATCAGTAAATAGTTTTACAATTTCCAGTAGTAGAATCTAACATCAATATCTGCTTTTTTAAACCACCACCGGACGTTTCACCAAACACTAAAACAACTACTAATAGTTTCTGTAAAATTATCATCCCAATTTCTCAATTTCCAGCAACGGAAACCCAACAGCTGTCCCCAACAACTATTAGCAGAGAGTTTCTTAATTTTCAAGAACAGAACCCAACAACAACACAACAACTCTTCCCAGAGGAACTAATTTAAAGACGAGATTTTCAGAGGTCTTTATATATTACTAGAATCCTAATTTGAATCTATCTCACTACTTATTTATGTCTCATGAATCCGAAATTCTCACAAATATAACTTATATATAAATGTGTATTTAAAAACTTATGTAACTACAACTATACTATATATTATTTACTAATTTGTTATTTTATACTATAAAATTTAATAACTATATTTTAATATATATATAAGATAAATATAAAAATAATAGGAAATAACTACATATAATTATAGTTTTCTTAGCAAATACATATAGTTACAGTTAATGCTGTTTAATTCGTATGTTCTCTGCCTACCCAATAGTCTGGGCCATCCGCAGGAGACTTTAAGCTCCATCTAATTCAGCAACAGTAGCATTTTACCTTCGCTGTAACATGGTCTCAATTAGTTGATCGATGCAAGACTGCCCGTTCAGGATGCAGTTAAGTAATGATTATGAACGGCTATGGGCTGAGTCGAAGCACGAGGAGTAATATGACTAATGTGTCTACCATTTCACTCTAAAAGCTAGTTTATTTTGGGAATGGAGTAAAATGAATATGTGGGGCTTTAAGTGATAGTATACTTTAAAAGTGTGAGGACTGTTTTTTTTTAATAAAAAATGATATACATGAGAAGACATGTCTCTTTAAGTTTAAAACAAAAGAATTCTAGAACTAAAGGGAGTCATCCTTCTCTCTCCTAATTTATCCTTTCTCCTTCGTCATTCAAGTTTTCTCTCTCTTCCCTTCATTAGAATCGAACTTATTTAACCATGAGAGACTATGGCAGCTCCCTCCTCCAAAATACTTCATTAAATAGGAAAAGTGAGGGCTTCCATCAGATTTTTAAGTGATTTCATCATTTAGAGCATGGTTTTCAAGGATTGAAGCATTTCATCTCCCTCATTTTTAGTATTCATGCGAGATGGCCATTTTCTCTGGTTATATCAATTTCTCCTGAATTTTCGGCTTTTACAGTTTCCAAATATTAAGAAATGTCTAGGTTTGAGGTAATGAGAATGGTATATAGTTATAGATCGTGAGTCTTAATGTTGATTATATTCTGTGTGGTATAGTTATAGATGTTGAGTCTTAATGTTGATTATATTCTTGTGTGTGTGTGTGTGTTGTAACACCCTGGATTTTGCCTTAAAACATAGATTATTAAATTACAAAACCAACGGTGAAAACGGTTTTGAAAACGGACCCCAAACGAGGTCTAAAAGTGCAAAACAAACTTGGTCCGAGCTTGTGTCCGGACATTGGAAGTTCAGACACAAGTCGAGAGTTGAAAAGTCTGAAAACCAAGGCGTCCGAACTTGTGTCCGGACTTCAAAGTTCGGACACAAGTCGAGTTTCAAAGTCCAAGAATTCTTACGCGGCGTGTCCAAACATTGGTCCGAGCTTACAAGTTCAGACATAGGTCGAGACTTGCAAGTCGGCCTCGTCCTCGCATGCTGTCCGAACTTCAATGTACGGACAGAAGTTCGGACACACCAAAACAGAGGAAACACCTTAAACTCTCGGGGCCTGTCCGAACATGGATGTCCGGACAGACGTTCGGACAGGTCCTGATATGCATCTTCACAAGCGAAAACAGTACCAAACCATCACCAAAATAAACATAACAACTTAGCAACAAAAGAAGAATCATTACCATGACTTAGTACCTCAAATAACCATAAGAAAACCATCGAAAGATCTCTTATACAGAAAGTAATTCTCCAACAAAACACTTCAACTAAATAGCAGCGGAACAGCAAAATCCAAAAGGCGTTACCGCCACACTCTAGCAAAGAGTGCTCAGGCTTTAAACTATATTCAAATGCCAAACGTTCCCAAAACTTGTAAAGCATAGCAATTCCAAAACATACTCAACTCGAAATAATGCGTAGTAATTATCCAGTCATCCTAAGCATGTGATTGCGTGTCCAATCCCCAATTCAGCCATGAGTACCTGCGACCATAAAACAACAATAGAAACCGCGAAGGGGTCGCGCAAATCAGTAAAACTGAGTAAACATTGCCTCAACTTGTAAAATACATTTTGAAGCTCCTTTTTCATTTGCAAAATATTAACTCACACCACAACGTTAACCAGTTTCACAACACCAAACCACCATAAATAAAACATTTCGGGGGGGGAGAGAACTTGCCCAAGAATCAAATCAATGGCTTACACGGACGACCCCCAAATCGGGTCGCAATAATAAGAATCCCACCTCACTCTACGTCCTTAAGTTTGCACACCCCCCAGAAGGTAACTTATGACCCAAAGGAGTAGATCATTAGAGCTTAACTGCAAGTAATGTCTGCAGGCAAAATAATAAGAATATCCACGGGGTACATAGTACCAATAATTACACGGAGCGCCAATAAGGCACTAACAATATACACGGAGTACCAAGAGGTACCAACAATCCAATAACCAATTCAAAGAAAGCCTCCCAAAACGTTTATTCAAACCCTTTCGCAAAACATCTTACCAGAATACACAGGGAAAAATTATTCCCAAACCTTCACAATCTCAAAACCATAGTAAATCCAACCATCGATAATCGTGAAACACAGAGGTAAAGAATGTTGAGCACAACATTTACCTGGATACGCTCACCGCCACAGAATCACTCAGCAAGATCAGCAGTAGCGTTCGTCAGGGAATTCGGTGTCTAGAATTGTAAGCAGAAACACAATCAGGAACCACTCAAACACCAAAGAATTAACTATCTAACCTTACCAGTGGATTCCCCTTACCCTTCTACCAGAACCGGCACCAGAGCAGCGGCCTAACAGCGACGGGGAAAACAAGAACGTGAATTTAAGAGGGGTTGGAAGCTTGAAGAAAGAGAGGAGCGTAGAGACGGCGTAATGAAGATGAAGAAGATCGTGGTAAAGATCGTGAAGTTAAATAGGGAATAAATAACATAATAAAGTAGAAATAAATTAATATATACATTTGATTTAAAAGGAGAGAGAATTGAGAAGTAGTTTGTAAAATAATTACCACAATAATATTAGTCTGAAAACTGAGTAATCAAATAACGTTAAAAATCATGGATGGATCTAGATTCAAGATTAGAGAGATAAATAAATATTATTTGGTTAAAGTAAAAATAGAAGAAGGACTAACTAATCGTTAGTAAAGAATGGGAAGAATTATCTAAATAAATAGATAAAAGAATAAATACATAGTTGCTTAATAAATAAGTTAGGAAGAGGAAAATATTTTAGAAAGAAGTAAAATCAAATTTGTATTCTTAAACATAATAAAGTTCTCTGGGCCCTTAATAATTCTGTTAATAACATTCCCGACTATATGCTAATTTAATCCTATGCCAAAATTCACGGGTATTTTATCTCATCCCCCTTAAAAGAAAGCTTCACCCTCGAAGCTAAGCCTAGACAATGCCCCAACCAAAACTGATTCTGAAAGCTGAATCCAACTGAACTTGACATTAGTCTTAAACGGTTACCTGCTCGAAAAGCTGAGGGTACTTCTTCTTCATTTCCTCTTCGACCTCCCACGTCGCCTCCTCAGTCCCATGATTCGACCACAACACCTTGAACATTCGGGTGGACTTCGATCGGGTCTCTCTGGTCTTGGTGTCCAATACCTTAATGGGGTATTCCTTGTACGATAGGTTCTGCTCCAATTCTAGCACCTCAGGCTGTAGAACATGGGATGGGTCGGGAACATAACGCTTCAGCTGAGAGACATGGAAAACATTATGGACTCTCTCCAGCTCACCAGGTAGGGCCAATCTGTAGGCTACCTCTCCAATTCTCTCCAGGACCTCATAAGGACCCATGAATTTGGGGCTCAATTTCCCCTTCTTCCCAAATCTAGTTACCCCTCTCACAGGAGACACCTTCAGAAAGACTCTATCACCAACTTCGAATTCAACCGGTCTCCTCTTTAAGTTAGCATAGGACTTCTGCCTGTCTTGGGCCGCTTTCAATCGGCTCTGGATGATTCGGATCTGCTCCATCGTCTCCTCTATCAGCTGGGGTCCCAATATCACGGTCTCGCTAATGTCGCTCCAACATAAAGGGGTTCTGCATTTCCTCCCATACAAGGCTTCATAGGGAGCCATCTTAATGCTAGAGTGGTAACTGTTATTATATGAGAACTCCACCAGATGAATTATGTCTACCCAGGTCCCCTGAAAATCCATGAGACATGCCCGAAGCATGTCCTCTAAGGTCTGGATGGTTCTCTCCGTCTGACCATCTGTCGCCAGATGGAAAGCAGTGCTCAACTTCAATTTAGTACACATAGCCTTCTGAAACTGCTGCCAGAAATGTGCCAAAAATCTCGAGTCTCGATCAGATACTATCGTCTGAGGCACGCCATGGTATCTAACCACATACTTAATGTATGCAT
>CM041780.1:287228909-287277871 GCA_023374045.1 Limonium bicolor
AAATACCCTAATATTTCATGGTAATTATTACACATAATTTAATTTAAGCTTTCACTATTTACATTGATAATCTCGGGTCTTTCAGTCTACCCCCCTTAAAAGAACTTCGTCCCGAAGTTGTCTTAGTTGAATATGTACCTAACCACCCAACGAATCTCATGGTTCTAATCCGTTCAATCCTATCAATTCCAAAGTTCCAACATTTTCCTAAACTCCCATCCTACCACTACTTTCCAATCCAAACCAATCACACATACATGTATATATCACAAGTCTCAAGGGACCTACATACACGATAGCTCACGAATACATCACCAATTACATCTCAAGTGTTTAAAGCACACCAATGCAACAATCGACATGTCACACCATAAAACCAACATACAACATTCATTCATCGCACAGTATACATCCAATACAATACACAACCAATCCACACACATAGCATCCAAAACGACACCACAACCGGGTATTAACTCCGTAAAAACGCAACGCGACTACCCCCCTTAAAAATGGATTACGCCCACGTAATCCTTATTATATTATCCTTGAATCTTGGTTCACGATGTTTAAGTCTCATGGGCTTTCTTGTTCCTATGCAATGTAGCTCACCTAATTATAATCCTCTCGGATGTCTCGACTATGTTAACGGTTCAGTTTATGTCTCAGGGATTCTTATCAGTATCCATACCGATCTATCAACGGGAGAATGTGGTATGCGGTCCACCAGCTTCTGCTGTGCGACTCTGATTTCGTTTAGGTTTAGTTTCCCTCACTATGCCTTTCAAGGCAGTGCATGGCTTAATTGTATAGGAGTAATAGTCTCTTGATTGGCAAAGGGTATTTTAATTCATACACAATCTCGGTGGGTTGTAGCTTGTCTATCCATTTACTTTGAAGGTTGGAAGTTCATGCCTTTAGTGCGGTTTTGAGCATTTGAATTGTTCTTTCTGGCCGACCCTTTGGCTTTAATTTTTTTTTATGTATGCTCTGTAGTAACGATTTAGTTCTTGGTATTCGAATGTTACAAACGTGTCATTGTTATGACGACATGTTTGGTTGGTATTACCGCTCATATTCATGTGTAGCTAGCTAGTTTACCCTACTAGCATTCTTAATGTGTACAGCCAATTTAGATGTTTTTCGTTTTTAAGTAATCCTTATTCTTCAGCCTAATTATGGCCTTCACACTGTTGGTTAACTTCGATTGGTTTTAGTCAAAAGGTTACCAAATTATATATGTTAGAGGCTTCTGTGGTTGTAACCTCTAAATTCCGAAT
Organism: Limonium bicolor; assembly: GCA_023374045.1. Classification (NCBI taxonomy): domain Eukaryota; kingdom Viridiplantae; phylum Streptophyta; class Magnoliopsida; order Caryophyllales; family Plumbaginaceae; genus Limonium; species Limonium bicolor. The sequence continues at coordinate 287,230,190 of CM041780.1, forward strand.
TATGTATCGATGTATTCTACCCGTTCGTATCATTTACATCGATATTGCATCCTTCGTATTTTGTAGTTCATGTGTCCTCTTGTAGGGGGTTTCGAGAGTTATCCAACCCTTACGTGGTCAGCGTAGTGTTGAACTATCCTTCCACCCCATTGTGCTCAGTATCACTTGACCTGACCAGGTTAAGTTCACCTCGCACGTCCAACAACAATCAACCAATTTAATTTTTTTTTTCAACTATGTATATATCTAAGTGTGTACATATATACATTCACTCATTCTTGTATCCATAATATTTGTATACTTATGTGTTATAATACCCTTTTGTCTTATATATGCACATATGGTTGTTTCCATTAGTTAAATGGTATATTGGTACATACATTCGTATCTTATCTTTCTGATATTCGAGTTCTTTTCATTCCAAGTTCTCATATAGGGAGATGTAGTATGGATATAGGTGATCCATCCGCACCGTATTCATAGATATAGTATGGATATAGGTGATCCATCCGCACCGTATTCATAGGTATAGTATGGATATAGGTGATCCATCCGCACCGTATTCATAATATAGTATGGATATAGGTGATCCATCCGCACCGTATTCATAGATATAGTATGGATATAGGTGATCCATCCGCACCGTATTCATAGATATAGTATGGATATAGTGATCCATCCGCACCGTATTCATAGATATAGTATGGATATAGGTGATCCATCCGCACCGTATTCATAGATATAGTATGGATATAGGTGACCATCCGCACCGTATTCATAATATAGTATGGATATAGTGATCCATCCGCACCGTTATTCATAGAATATAGTATGGATATAGGTGATCCACGCACCGTATTCATAGATATAGTATGGATATAGGTGATCCATCCGCACCGTATTCATAGATATAGTTATGGATATAGGTGATCCATCCGCACAACGTATTTCATAGATATAGTATGGAATAGGTGATCCATCCGCACCGTATTCAATGTCTCCCCATATGATTAGGTTCTCTTAACCTACTTATAATCTTCATCCAAGATTTTATTCGGTAGTTGCCCCTTTTTTTTTGTGTCTGGTTGTTATAACTAAATAGGAGAAATTAAATTACTTGTAAATTGAATTTGAATCATAAGGTTGGAAATTGCTTGGCGAAGTAATATTAACCTTGACAGACATTTGAGGAAAGAAGATGTATAGATATAAGTAAGACTATTCACATAAACAAATGTGATATGATGAATAAATGAACTTACAAAATAATGAGTATAATGAATACATTTAAAAGTTTATATGGTATTTTTACAAAGTTACATGATATAAGATAGGAATCTTAATATGATTTGTATGATATATTACAAACTAGTGAGAATAATCCACCTAATAAAATAATGAATGTAACATTTACTAAAGGAGTTTTATAAGTTATGTATATTTGTATGTGCATAAAGGCGTGACTATATTGTAGGAAATGTGTATAAAATATGGGAACACCATACAATATTAAATGTTGGGTGTTATAAATGAATAAAGTTGATAGACTGTAAATTATACAATCAAGAGCAGCATATTGAAAAGTACCTAAATTATATATACCCTGGATTAATGATGATTAATTGTAAGCTAAAGTACTTGGATAACCCTGTCAAGTCAACTGCTTGACTAAGTCAGCTAATTTGCCAAGAGGTCAAGTTGGCCAACTTATACTTAAAATGGGAGTTTTAAAAAGTATTGTCATAATACATGTATCATATATTGATTAAATCAAATAAAACAACATACATCAATATAATGCATATGTAAAACCCAGATATGTATGTATATAGTATACAATATGGTGTTAATGTCGTGAAGTGATAGGTGACACGTGTTATGACATCACTATCAATATATATTGCTGTAAATCATACAGTGTAAATTAAAGTATAGTTATTTAAAATAATACGTGAATGTAATATTTGGTACATACCAAATGGTTAGATAATACTATCATATAACGTTAGTGCATAACGTTTCATGTGTGATCATTTCCTTTATAACCATAGTTAATGCTATACACCTGATCCAAAGGGTTTATCTTTTTATAACATTGAATTTCACATTACCCGTTGCATTGCTTGTGGGCGTTTTTAACAGTTCCTCTTTCGGAACTTGTTTCCTCCATGATCGGAACTTATTTCTATGACACACAACTCCTTTTTATTTAGTCCCTTGACAAAATATTCGATAGATGTTTGAACATATTGGCGGATTCATTGCCATTTTTTCATATCTGTTTGCCTTGTGTTGGGGTAGGGATTTAATTGAATCTGTATTATTATACTTTAGTGTGTAACATTGCGTATGCTTCGTTAAGCATAATAGGTCGTACCAATTTTATGGTGTAATTTCGTCTTGAGCCATATTCTCTTTTCATTGTCTTACGAGAGTTTTCTTAAGTACCCTCTCAAGTGTTCGAATTGTAGAATTTATCTCAATTCCCATCCTTGGCTTAATTAATTGCTTATTTTTGGCTTTATTTATTTCATGTATTTTAGGGTATTTCGTCCTCTTTGCTTGTGAGGTAGGGTCCTCGACTGCTAAGGCATCGACCCAAGTTTCGCTAAAATTGGTCCCTCATGGGTATTTTTTTCCTTTGGCTATGTCTTTGAACTTGACGCTCTAGTCAGAGCTTCAAATCTTGGACTGTTGTATGATATAGTCTTTTCTTCACGGGTAGTAACATTAAGTTATTGCCGGATCGGGTTTTCCCGAGTGGAGGAGGCTTTTGACCTCTCCGGCATTCTTTGTCTGAATTTAACTAGGATGGAGGTCGGTGTAGGTGTCTGTAGGTATCCAGTCAACACTGGTGAAACCCTAACTAACGCGCCTCACGTACTACCCCAACCCTAAACTCACTGTCAGAATTTCAACCTCGGTATATCCTGTTCCAGTCATCAGAACGTAACTACGCTCTGGACCACTTTCTGTAACACCCCCGAATAAATATCCAATAGTACAAAACCAAGCTCCTAGTCATAATACATGATAACTACGCAGCGATTCTCGATACCCTCTGGGTGCCACAGATGCCAACCACCCACGTGGTTGACAGACCACATCACAATACTAGTTACGGTCTGCATGACTGGAAACAGCTCTCACCAAAACTCCTATACAATATAAGATACAATTTCAAATATCGAGTGTCTACAACAAATTGCCAAATTATAACTGAAAATTACATCTCGGGTACATTAAACATATAGCCACATCCTCAAACGTTCCTGATGGACTACCCCATGGTAGCATCCCGCCTACGCTCTGTTATCTCCGGCATAATACCTGTAAAATTTGGTTTGGGAAGGACTCAGCAAACTACGCTGAGTATGAACGTGTAGAGCCCGTATGTTGCGGGACACACGACTACTTGGTCGAATATTATTAAGTTCAATTTACATGCTATAATAAAGCAGTAAAACACACCACGATACATCAGGATATCATACACACTAACCTTAGCATCAAGCATCCAAGCATAACATGTTAGCATCATAGCAACCATCAAACACGCAACCAGCACAACAAGCTACTAGCATGGCAAACAACAATTGTGCAAGTCATCAAATACGTGCATACGTATGTTTACCAATGATCCTCACTATGGGTCGTCATTCGAGTGTTGTGAGTTTTCATTTCTTTCCTTGTTCCCATAATGTATTTTTCTTTCTCTTTCCTTGCACCAGGTTCTGGGGTATGGTTCAAATCCCGTGACCATAACATGTAGGTGCTAATATTTTCCTTGTTCCTTTAAGGTTTATCTGAAAATTATCTTGTCACCGTAAGCTGAAGAACGTCTTCTCCATAGCCAATCCTCCATTTCCCGGCGTCGTACGTCGAGTGAGCGGGTCATCTCTAGACTTCAGGATGTGTTCCACCAATAGGTATTTTACTTTTCATTATCCTTATAAGTTCGACGCCATAGTGGTGTCATTCGGAGTCCTCTATAGTTTAAGAGGAGTTTACTTACTTGTATAGTGTTTCGTTTTGTTTGCGTAGTTCGTCGTGTTTCATTTCAAGTTCATAAACGAGAAGGACTAAACTACTGTGGTGCGCGCAAATATATGTAACCATGACATAGCAGCATATAAGCAGATAAGCAAGCCATCCAATTTCATACTTTAATCTTATGGTCATTTTCACACAAGGCACACAGCAAACAAGCGTGTACACGGCAACATACGAACCACACATGTCCATACCTGATTTAGAAGCAAGAGTAGTCTCACCACACACTGGGTCCCGTTGGCATTCGTTACGGCCCTAAAGTTAATTAGAACAACTTGTCAGTTCATGATCATGTGACGACCTTTGACATTTTCCTAGTTTATCTCATTTACCGGGTGTTGTTCCCTAGGTGAACTTTTGGTAGTTCAACTTATATTATCCCTTAGAAGTTTTCCAAGTAATAACCTTAGGCTTTATCTCACTCCTAGGACATTTACAGATCAATTCATACGTTCACTAAGGCCATCCTCCAGGTAACGTACTAAGGTCTTCTAAACACTAACAGTAATAAGTTTACCTGAGGTGGGCTTTTATTCCCTTAAAATGATTTCTTCATTATAACAAAAATTAGCGATGTGTTTAAACCATTATCACGAAATAAATTCTTTAACATACTCCTAAAGCTCATCTATCCAGAAGCCCCAAAGTTTAGAAAACTAAAACACATTCCGGTGTTACCTTAACTAACCCCCACATTTAGGGTATCAACTGGGGTTTAAATCTTCCCAAAATGTCTCACCAACTTGGTTAGATGAATTAGTACTGTCTTGGGTTCATTATTAAACCGATTCCATACTTTTAATACCTCTGAACATTGACTAAACAGACAAGTTCCAGCAGACCGAAACATCCATCTGTGCAAACTTCACTAAACCACTCCTTCTAATGCATTAAACTGCTTTCTACTTCTTCCCAATTGTTTATTTTCCTCTCTAGGTAGTTATATTAACAAGGCCATAAGGTCATTTTCCAGACCTATACACCCTCTTATTCTCATTGTATTCCATTATACAGAAAAACAAGATTCTGGAAAAGCTGAAAACCAAAATCTGTACATCACCCCCTCCCTCTTGCTTTTAGTTTTAATCAGTTTCCCAATCTTCCCAGAGTGTTTACACCACTGGTTTTGGTCTTAGGAAGGATTTAGCTTAAAAACAATTCAAACAATGCTGTTAGCATCTCTGGAAGGTTTTTTACAGAAATCAGAATCTGTAGGAACTGAAAACAACAATTCTGTATAGTTCCTCTTTAAACTTCTTTTCAGGTTATAAATCAGTCTCTAAACCTTCCCAAAGTTTTTATCCAACTATCTAGGTGTATTATGAAGGTTTTAAGTCCAAACCTGACCCAAAACATTTCTGTTATCCCCTCTGAAAATCCTTTTTACAGAAACTATAAATTGCAGAAACTGAAACAAACCTCTGCATTCACTTCATTGGACTTTAGTTTAATTCATTTAACTGACTGCTAAACTATCAGTAACTATACCAACTTAGGTGAGTGTATTAGTCATCATTTAAGTCCCTTGCAACCTCCCCGACCTGCTAATCAGTTCTGTAACTCAATTGTACAGAGCTAGAAAACTGAAAACACTAACACCAAACTGAACTCTCTATTCTATTTCTTTTCTTTTATCCATGGGTTGACTTATAATCTTTTCCCAAAATGCTTACCCAACTAATTCAGTGTTTCCCTCAGGGTTTTAGCTTCATCACAGTTGCACAACAGTATTGTTTAACCCTCTTAGGGATTAGTATGCAGAAACCAAGATTACAGGACTGAAAGGGAAAGAATTGAAACTGCTGAGCGCATTTCCTTCTGTCTTTTTTTTTCTCTAGGTGTATATAACTCAGTAGGGTGTGTCTACCAGTTCTTTAACTCCACATCAGACTCAAGGTCACCGAGACAGATTTCTCTGAGACTCTTTACACAGATCGAAATCTGTGAAGACTGTGACAAAATCCTACATAGATTTGTTTTCCTGTTGGTGTCTTAAATTTAGAGAGGTGGCTCACCACTTTATCTTTGCTGTTTAATTAAAGTCTTGATACAGGTTTTACTCTCAGAACAGACCCCAACAACATCACTAAAGCTACTAACACATTCTAGTACTAACTACAATTGAAACAGAAAACAAAACACACCATCTGAAATTCTCTATTCCATTTCTTCTCTCTCTATTATCTACTTCTCTTCTCGGTATGTTAACTGCCCTCTTTTTTTTCTTCTAATACCCCTAATTTGCTTTAGCTTCCTAAGTGTTTTTGATATAGTCTTAGCCCTCAAACCAAATCCAAAGCAACAAGGAACACCCCTCTGAGAAGCTTTACACACACCTGAAAACTGAAAAGAAACGAGTCTCGCACTGATGCATTATTGTTTTCTTTCCTGCTTAATAACCTGACTTCTAACTTCCAAATGAGTATACCAACTTAGTTTGGGAATTAGCATGTTGTAAATCCATTACCAAGCCACTACAACTTCTTTAACTCCTCTGAAATTCGTTCACACAGGGAATAATCCTCACAGAAACTGAAACACCAAAGCTTGTGTCTTTCCTTCTATCTTCTTTTCTGTTCCTTAGTCTGATTTCTAGTTTTCCCCAGATTGTCTAGCCATTTAGTTTCTGTTTACTCAGGTTTTAACTCATTACCGACCCATAACAATATTGTTAATGCTGCTGAGACTCACCTCTACTGAAACAAAAGAAATCCCAGAACTGGACAAACCTGAAAAACTGAACACGATGGTGGATATATTTTTTTGTCTTTCTTTTTATTCACTGACCCGGTTTCTCTTCAACATCCCAAGCTCATTACACTTAATCTAGCATTTTAGAGAGTTGTTAAGTTTATCTTCTAACCATTACTACTCTCTTAAACCACTTGTATCACTGTTATACTGAAGCCATAACAGCAGAAATCTGAAACTGTCATATCCTCATCCTATCTTCTTCTGTCTATCTTCTGTTGGTTATTCATCTGTTTTTTTTATCTGTTTTCTAATCTACCCAGTGCACTTACAACTTACTAAGGTATTTTATAGATCTTTCATTGGTAACCCAATACAGCTCCTTCAATCTTCCTGTACCAGATCATGCAAAACTGAAAAGGGAAATGAAAACTGAAAAACCTGAATCTATGAAACTGATGTATATATTTTTTCTTTCTTGTCTTTCTGTTTGTTCTTAGTCTACCCTTCAATTCCTCCCCAAAGTACTCACTACTAAATTCAGTGTTCTAGTATTGTTTTAAACCCAATACCAACTAAACAACACTCCGAGAACTCTTGCACAGAAGGGAGAAACCGGAAAACATAATTATGAAACTGATACATGTTTCTGTTGTTTCGAGTTGCTAACTGTGTCTCATTCATTTTTCATCTTTTCCTAATCCCTCAGTTCATTTACACTTAGCCCCATGTTTATTAAGTTTTTTAGGTCAGTCATTAAGCAATCATAATCTTTAGGCTACTTCAGGGAGTTTAGTGTACAAAACTGTAATGAAAGTTTTTCAGGTGCTGATAATTACCCTGAGATCCTACTTCTTACTTATGTTCTGGTATGTCCACTATTTCCCCTGGTCTAACATGTTAGTGGGTTGTCAAGATTAAACTCCAGCTAACAACACCTAATTACATTCTAGGAATCGGTTTTCACCAAGCATAAGTTGCAGAATTTTGACTGAGAATCTATCGATCATGTAACGGTTGGGAGTAGTTAACAGCTGAATTCGATAGATGAGTTTTATATGATTTTTTTTTTATCAGGCAGCAGGTTAGGAATAGCTCACCATTTATATCTTAGCTGCCTCTCTTTGTTGATCTTGGCACACTGTGAGACTCCCTGCACCTTGACCACTCGACAGTAAGCTGAGGGGAAATCACCCACGAGTCAGACTTTGATAACCAAAGAAACAGATCGTGCAGGGACTGGTTGAGTGTTTACCTTGTTATGTGTTTTTTTTCCTTGTAAAGCAGTGCCTGTTATCGTGGAGTTGATGCACTCTTCATGTGTTTAATTTCCAGACGGGTTCATGCAAGACGAGGGGAATAAGTTAGGCAGCAGAGAGAGCCCGGACATGAGAAAGGAAGAAAAATGAAAGAACTGAAACAACAAGCTTTTCCCCTCTGAGCTCATGATCTCACCTTATCAGTTTCTTGGGCGGGTTTAGTTTTTAGGATTCTTTCCAGCCATCTATCGGTGGTTGCACAGTGCTCTTGTATGAAAGAAAGAAAATGAAGGGGGAGTTAAGGAACTTGAACATAGAAGAATAGGAAGGTAAGGGCATGTTATGATTTACCTGCAACTTCTGTTCAACCCAGGCAGTTTTTTTTTTAACGAAATGCAGTAGAGTGACAGAGGCTCTAATTTGGGAGTGTCTTGGCATGCAGGGATCTTGTACGAACAGAAGAAATTGAGTTTTGATCAGAACTTACTGCTTGAAGACTTCTGGGTATGCAAGTACCAACTGGCGTCGGCATGCAGTGTGGAGGGAAGGACTGAAAAGAGGTCTGAATCAGAGGAGAAGGGCTGACGCAGTGAATTAGCAACTGTTAGTGTTGTGAAGTTCCGATGGAACTTGTGAAAGTTGGGAGAGCTCACACTTTCAGAGGTAAGTGACTGTCCTCTTGTCTACTCTGTAACACCCCCAACACTGGCCTAGGAGTTAGGGGTATTACACGCCGCGTATTATTACATAATAACGCAAGGCTCTAATAAACAGAATTAAACAGATAATCAAATAAGGCCCAAAACAGAATACTTGAACAATATAACCACAATGAAGTCTTAACACCTCAAAAGGTTTTACAGAACCCACCAAACGTATAACAGAAACGGAAGCTAACAAAAGGCCCAAAGGCTCAAATCCAAATACAAAGTCTCAAGAAGCTAAAACAAAGCAGCTAAACTCCAGAAGCTGAGGGGAGACGATCCTCGCTAATCAATCTGCAAAAGCGTTAGAAGTAGGGGAATGAGCACACAACTATGCCCAGTAGATGACCAACTTCATCAACCAGCATGCTCAAAACATTTACAGAATATTGACAAATCAGAAGGAGTCAAGAGAATCCACAAATATCAGAAATCAGAAACAGAAGTCCAATCATTAAGGGACTAAACAGAGCAGAAGCACAGAAGCAGAAAACAGAGTGGGACACTAGTGATCACAGCATACAGACAGAACGAGCAACCAGCTCGTGAACAGAACGAGGAAACCTCACTCGTAAACAGAACAGGTGTAAACACCCGTGAACAGAACGGGGAACATCACCCGTGAACAGAAGGATCCTACATAGCGCGCTACGAGACAGCGTAACCAGCCATCCAAAGGCTCAGACACAGAGATAACTAGGTCCCAAAACAGAAGCTTAAATACAGATAAGCATATGTGCACCAAAGGCACCAGAAAGCTCATAGATAGCTTGGAAATCAGAAGGGGAATCCAACCCCGCAAACAGAAGTCAAAACGGAGCTCAAACGAGCAAGTTATGGCCAAAACAGTAGCCTGTCCGAACTTGTGTCCGGACATCAATGTTCGGACACAAGTCGAGACTCAGAAGGCAAAATCAGACAGATGTCCGAACTTGTGTCCGGACTTCAAAGTTCGGACACAAGTCGAACCTTAAAACAGATGGAGAGTCAGAGGTGTCCGAACATCCAAGTTCGGACGGATGTTCGGACATTTCGGAAAACAGACGTGGAGAGTCCGAACTTGTGTCCGGACATCCAATGTTCGGACACAAGTCGAAGCCAAAATCAGAGAATGCAGAAGGCTGTGTCCGAACTTCAAAGTTCGGACGGAAGTTCGGACACAGCGAAGATTTTCAAAAGATTAAGCGCAGAAGGGCATGTCCGAACTTCAAAGCTCGGACGGAAGTTCGGACATGCCGAAAACCTCAGAAATCAGAAGCGAATCAAACGAACAGAGGCACAAAAACCAATCCAAATCAACACACACATTTACAAAACAACCTTGGGGGTTTAATCCATTGAAATGGCATTAAACAGACATAAACCACACACAAACACAAGATCAAATCATTGAATAAATGCAGAACCCAAACTCCCCAAGGCTGAACACACGGATCGAATCCGAAAGCCACCTACCTCAATTACAACAGAGAATTCTCTTCGAATCTGAACAACGATCGCTCCAACGCAGACACAGCAGTACGCAGACCCAGAAATGCAATCAGACAGCCACTGAAAACTCACAACGACGCAGAGAACGAACACCACAATCAGAAACTGTCCACAACCCAAAATCTGAAACGAAAACGGAATCAAAACCCTCACCTGAATCTGTCTACAGATTACAGAGCAGTCCACAGCAGATGAACCCGATGAAGGAGTCGAGAAGAATCGCTGAATCATAATCAGATTGCAGAGAACGAATCAGAACGTGAAATCAACGCAACTGTAGAACTGAGAGAGGGCTGAACACTATACCTTGAACAGAATGCGAATTGCGACGGAGACGATGAATTCACAGCAGAAACTCGAATTCCCAAACAGCACTTGGACAGATGGAGAAGAACAAAGCGTGAAGAGAAAATTGAGAGAGAAGAGAGAAGGAGGGGTTTCCAACTGAGCGAGAAGAAGAGCGTAAACGATCGTGAGAACGTGATTAGAAGTGAGGGTAATTAATGAGGGAAAAAGAAAATGAATTAAGTATTATCCTCACCTGATTAATTTGATAGAAAACAAAAGACCTCCTCGCCCCCGGCTTCTTTAATAAGGACTTCCGTGTCCTAAATTCAGAATGGACCATCTTAATGAACCATAGTAACGAAATAAAATTATAACCAAATCTTGGGTTATAACATCACCTCCCCCTTAAAAGAATTTCGTCCTCGAAATTAAAACATACCTACTGCTCGAAAGCGGGCGGGAAACTTAGAACGAACTTCGCTTTCGACCTCCCAGGTCGCCTCTTCCTCGGACTGACCCGACCACTGCACCTTCACCAAGGGCATGGTCTTACTCCTGAGCTTGCGGACATCCCTCGCCAAAATCCTCAAAGGAACTGCCTCAAACGTGAAGTCCTCCCTCAACTGAAGCGGACTGAAGTCGATCACATGAGATGGGTCCGGAATGTACTTCCTCAGCATCGAAACATGGAAAACACTGTGCACTGCTGCTAAAGACGGAGGCAGAGCCAAACGATAGGCAACCGGTCCGATCCTCTCTAGGATCTCAAAAGGACCCACAAAACGAGGGCTAAGCTTGCCTCTCTTCCCAAAACGAACGACTCCTCGCACAGGAGAAACCTTCAGATACACATGATCGCCCACCTCAAACTCTAGAGGTCGTCTCCTCTGATCGGCGTAGCTCTTCTGACGACTCTGAGCCACAAGCAGACGCTCTCTGATAGACTGAATCTTGCCCACAGCATCCTGAACCAAGTCTGGACCAATCACAGCTCTCTCCTTCAGATCATCCCAACAGATGGGTGATCTGCACCTCCTGCCATACAAGGCCTCAAAGGAGCCATCCCGATACTGGTCTGAAAGCTGTTATTGTACGCGAACTCTATCAGTGCCACGTGCTGATCCCAGCTGCCCCCAAAGTCGAGCACACATGCCCTGAGCATGTCCTCTAGGACCTGATTCGTCCTCTCTGTCTGCCCGTCTGACTGAGGATGGTAAGCTGAACTGAAAGACAACTTCGTCCCCAAAGCCTGATGCAAACTCTGCCAGAACCTGGACACAAACCTCGGATCTCTGTCAGACACAATCGAAGCCGGAACCCCATGCAGACGTACTATCTCATCAATGTACAACTGGGCTAAACGGTGCAAACTGAAGGTCTTCCTGACAGGTAGGAAGTGAGCGCTCTTCGTGAGCCGGTCCACAACGACCCAAACTGCATCGAAACCCCTCAGGGTCTTAGGCAGTCCCATGACAAAATCCATACCGACGCTCTCCCACTTCCACTCCGGAACGGGAAGAGGCTGAAGCAAACCGGCTGGTCTCTGATGCTCGGCCTTGACCTGCTGACAGGTCCTACATCTGGATACAAAGTCGGAGATGTCCCTCTTCATATTGCTCCACCAGAAAGTCTCACGCAGATCCCGGTACATCTTCACACCTCCTGGGTGTACCGAGTAAGGAGCTCCATGAGCCTCCTGCATGATCTCACGCCTCAACGCGTCGTCTGCCGGCACACAAACACGGCCTCTGAACCTCAGGCAGCCATCCTCTGAAACCCGGAACTCGGACTCCTGACCAGCAGACAAACTCTCTCTGATCTTACACAGACTGACATCAAGCTCCTGACTGGCCTTGATCCGGTCGATCAAGGTAGGCTGAACCTGCAGTGCTGCTAAATCCCAGACCTCTCTGGACGGACAACCCAGATACCCATGCGCTGCAACTCCTGAGCAGACCTCTCCACACCGACAAAGCACAAACAGTCCCAGACGGACCCCTCCTACTGAGCGCATCAGCAACCACATTCGCCCTACCCGGATGGTAGAGGATCTCTAAGTCATAATCGTGCAACAACTCCAGCCATCCTCTGCCTCAAGTTCAACTCCTTCTGAGTGAACAGATACTTGAGGCTCTTATGGTCCGTATACACCTTGCACGCTGCCCCATACAAGTAGTGCCTCCAAATCTTCAACGCAAAGACCACCGCAGCCAGCTCCAGATCGTGGGTCGGATAGTTCTTCTCATATGGCTTCAACTGACGAGAGCCATATGCTACTACCTTCCCATGCTGCATCAGAACACATCCAAGTCCCCTATGGGACGCATCACAGAAAACCTCAAGACCCTCGGTCCCCTCCGGAAGAGTCAAGATCGGCGCAGTAGTCAACCTCTTCTTTAGCTCCAGAAAACACTGCTCACAGGCATCGCTCCACTCAAACTTCACATCCTTCTGCAGCAGACGAGTCAACGGAATCACCAACTTGGAGAAGCCCTCCACAAACTTGCGATAGTAGCCCGCTAGTCCAAGGAAGCTACGAATATCTCCGACATTAGTAGGCCTGGCCCACTCAGTAATAGCTCGAATCTTCTCCGGGTCCACGGAGATACCATCCTTGGAGACCACATGTCCCAAGAATACCACCTGATCTAGCCAGAACTCGCACTTCTTCAGCTTCGCATACAACTCGTTCTCCCTCAGAGTCTGGAGAACGGTCCTCAAATGCTCCTCGTGCTCCTCAGCACTCTTGGAATACACCAAGATGTCATCGATAAAACTACACGAACTGGTCCAAAAACGGCTTGAACACCTGTTCATCATATCCATAAATACTGACGGCGCATTCGTCAACCCGAATGGCATCACTAGGAACTCGTAGTGTCCATAACGAGTCCTGAAAGCGGACTTAGGCACGTCGTCTGCCTTAATCCTCAGCTGATGATATCCCGACCTCAGATCGATCTTCGAAAACACCTTAGCTCCTGCTAACTGGTCGAACAAGTCGTCTATGCGCGGGAGAGGATACCTATTCTTAATGGTAACCTTGTTGAGCTCCCTGTAGTCAATGCACAACCGCATACTACCGTCCTTCTTCTTTACAAACACACTGGCGCTCCCCAAGGCGACACACTAGGGCGGATGAAGCCCTTATCCAGCAGCTCCTGCAACTGGACCTTCAGCTCCTTGAGCTCAGCAGGCGCCATACGGTATGGGGCCTTCGAAATGGGCTGAGTCTCAGGTGCGAGCTCGATCGAGAACTCCACCTCTCTGACAGGGGGAAGCCCAGGTACATCATCCTGGAACACGTCGGGAAGTCTCTGACCACTGGAATCTCCTCCAACTTCGCATCCTTGCGAACCTCAGGGATGTAGCACAGATATCCCTGGCATCCTTTCCTCAGAAAACGGAACGCCTGCATAGCTGATATGACTGGCGGCGAGCACGGGAGTCCATTCCCTGCTACAATCAAACGGGGCTGACCCGGCTCCTCAAAAGTGACTCTCGAAGCAGCACAATCAATATGGGCATGGTGCGCAGCAAGCCAATCCATGCCCAGAATCACATCAAAAGAAGTCATCTCCATCGGGATGAGGTTAGCACACAGAGTCCTATCTCTGACTAACACAGGACTATCTTTGCAAACAGAATTCAACAGCATAGAAGAGTCCCTAACTAATGGACTATGCACACATAACTCAACACCCAGAGGCACAACAGGCAAACCGAGCTCACCCACTAACTCAGCAGAAATAAAAGAGTGGGTGGCTCCAGAGTCAAACAAACAGAAAACAGAACGAGATGACAGCTGGAGAATACCTGTGACAACTCTGTCAGTCGATCGGTCTCTCTCTCCAGCCATCGCGTACACTCTGGCCTGGCCCTGGGGCTTCTTCTGCTCAGCCCGGTCTCGATCTCTAGACCCAGATGTAGATCCTCCAGCTCCACCTCCAGAGCTACCTCTGCTCCTCTCAGCCTGAGGGCAATCAGCAATCCTATGCCCATGGACCCACACTGAAGCAGGCCCAGACTTCCTGTAGCAGTCCTGGCCTCTGAAACTTGCCACAGACCTGGCACTTCGGAGCGAGCTGATGAAGACGAACCACCTCTGTCTCGCGAACGGTCCCCAGAGCGGTCTCCAGTAGACTGCTTCTTCTGAGAAGCAGACTGATCCCTCCTATCACTGTCATCGGACCTCTGCTTCCTCTTCTGGTCCTTCCCACCAGACTGGCGACCTCTCAAGTCAGCCTCTACCAACAGGGCGACATCAGCAACGTCCCTGAAGGTCTTGTGACGCAGCGGCGTCACAGCAGATCGGATGTCCGGCCTCAGGCCACTCTCAAACTTCCTGGCCTTCCTATGCTCGTCAGGCTCAGGTGCAAACTTAGACAGGCTGATAAACTTCCGGACGTACTCCTCCACACTCATATCCCGACCCTGGCGTAGCCGGTTATACTCCAGGATGCGCTGATCCTTGTAGACGTCGGGGTAGAACTGCTTGTTGAACTCCCCAGTGAACTGCTCCCACGTCCAAGGCTGTGGGAACTTCCCCATCACTGACCTCCACCACTCCTTGGCTTCGGCCTTGAACAGAAAGGTGGCAAGTCGACCTTCTGCTCCTCCTCAGAGCCCATCACCCGAAGTAAATCCTCCACCTCTGACAACCAGTGGCTGGCCTCCTGGGGATCTCCTGCCCCATCGAACGATGGCGGCTTCAGCTTCATGAACTCCTGAAGCGCCTTCACGTTCCTCCCTCCAGCATCTGCCCCAGCCGGGCCTGCTCCGCCAGCTGGTCCTCCTCCAGCTGGACCGCCCCCTGCAGCCATGGTCTGCATGAGCTGCGTCATGAACTGCTGAACAGCATCAGCAACATTCCCTGGAGGGTTATTCGCTCTCCTTGGCGGCATTCTGAAAGTCCAACAGCAGACAGTTAGACTCCGACACTAACACTGACATTTCTGACTGACTGGCTAACTTAAAATCCCAGCAGATTAGAACCCAGAGCTCTGATACCACTAAATGTAACACCCCCAACACTGGCCTAGGAGTTAGGGGTATTACACGCCGCGTATTATTACATAATAACGCAAGGCTCTAATAAACAGAATTAAACAGATAATCAAATAAGGCCCAAAACAGAATACTTGAACAAAGTATAACCACAAGAGTCTCACCTCAAAAGGTTTTACAGAACCCACCAAACGTAAACAGAAACGGAAGCTAACAAAAGCCCAAAGGCTCAAATCCAAATACAAAGTCTCAAAGAAGCTAAAACAAAGCAACTAAACTCCAGAAGCTGAGGGGAGACGATCCTCGCTAATCAATCTGCAAAAGCGTTAGAAGTAGGGGAATGAGCACACAACTATGCCCAGTAGATGACCAACTTCATCAACCAGCATGCTCAAAACATTTACAGAATATTGACAAATCAGAAGGAGTCAAGAGAATCCACAAATATATCAGAAATCAGAAACAGAAGTCCAATCAATAAGGGACTAAACAGAGCAGAAGCTGACAGAAGCAGAAAACAGAGTGGGACACTAGTGATCACAGCATACAGACAGAACGAGCAACCAGCTCGTGAACAGAACGAGGAAACCTCACTCGTAAACAGAACAGGTGTAAACACCCGTGAACAGAACGGGGAACATCACCCGTGAACAGAAGGATCCTACATAGCGCGCTACGAGACAGCGTAACCAGCCATCCAAAGGCTCAGACACAGAGATAACTAGGTCCCAAAACAGAAGCTTAAATACAGATAAGCATATGTGCACCAAAGGCACCAGAAAGCTCATAGATAGCTTGGAAATCAGAAGGGGAATCCAACCCCGCAAACAGAAGTCAAAACGGAGCTCAAACGAGCAAGTTATGGCCAAAACAGTAGCCTGTCCGAACTTGTGTCCGGACATCAATGTTCGGACACAAGTCGAGACTCAGAAGGCAAAATCAGACAGATGTCCGAACTTGTGTCCGGACTTCAAAGTTCGGACACAAGTCGAACCTTAAAACAGATGGAGAGTCAGAGGTGTCCGAACATCCAAGTTCGGACGGATGTTCGGACATTTCGGAAAACAGAACGTGGAGAGTCCGAACTTGTGTCCGGACATCCAATGTTCGGACACAAGTCGAAGCCAAAATCAGAGAATGCAGAAGGCTGTGTCCGAACTTCAAAGTTCGGACGGAAGTTCGGACACAGCGAAGATTTTCAAAAGATTAAGCGCAGAAGGGCATGTCCGAACTTCAAAGCTCGGACGGAAGTTCGGACATGCCGAAAACCTCAGAAATCAGAAGCGAAATCAAACGAACAGAGGCACAAAAACCAATCCAAATCAACACACACATTTACAAAACAACCTTGGGGGTTTAATCCATTGAAAGGCATTAAACAGACATAAACCACACACAACACAAGATCAAATCATTGAATAAATGCAGAACCCAAACTCCCCAAGGCTGAACACACGGATCGAATCCGAAAGCCACCTACCTCAATTACAACAGAGAATTCTCTTCGAATCTGAACAACGATCGCTCCAACGCAGACACAGCAGTACGCAGACCCAGAAATGCAATCAGACAGCCACTGAAAACTCACAACGACGCAGAGAACGAACACCACAATCAGAAACTGTCCACAACCCAAAATCTGAAACGAAAACGGAATCAAAACCCTCACCTGAATCTGTCTACAGATTACAGAGCAGTCCACAGCAGATGAACCCGATGAAGGAGTCGAGAAGAATCGCTGAATCATAATCAGATTGCAGAGAACGAATCAGAACGTGAAATCAACGCAACTGTAGAACTGAGAGAGGGCTGAACACTATACCTTGAACAGAATGCGAATTGCGACGGAGACGATGAATTCACAGCAGAAACTCGAATTCCCAAACAGCAGCACTTGGACAGATGGAGAAGAACAAAGCGTGAAGAGAAAATTGAGAGAGAAGAGAGAAGGGAGAGGGTTTCCAACTGAGCGAGAAGAAGAGCGTAAACGATCGTGAGAACGTGATTAGAAGTGAGGGTAATTAATGAGGGAAAAATGAATTAAGTATTATCCTCACCTGATTAATTTGATAGAAAACAAAAGACCTCCTCGCCCCCGGCTTCTTTAATAAGGACTTCCGTGTCCTAAATTCAGAATAGACCATCTTAATGAACCATAGACCGAAATAAATTATACCCATCTTGGGTTATACACTACTCCCTCAGAAATTAAAAACCGGTTATAGAAGGCAATCAGAGAACAAGAACTGGTGGTTTCAGTTACAAGGGACTGGTTGGAATTAAATCCCATGCTTGCTGTCTAGGTCTGCGATCGATGGTGTGTGCCTGCTGGTTTGAATTTCTTTGGTAGTTACTCTACGTCTCATGACTAGTTCTAATACGCTAGTGTATGTTACTGAATTTGTACACAGCTCAATTGGTTAGGCATTCGGTTTAGATACTAGGGGGTACCGGGTTCAAATCCCGGTAGGAGCACATTCTGTTTTATATATATTATATATTAAGTGTATCTATGTATATGTGCCTATATTATCGTGTCACGTTTACTTATATATGTAACGCTGTACTATCGTCTTTTTGGTAAGTATTATACATACATGCGACTATGTTTTATGCCACGTTGTAATTTTGTAATGTTACGTATATATACGTGTACTCGCGGTATTAATATATCGTGTTGTTACTTACATATAACATTGGTCGTATATATATATATATATATATATGGTGTGTATATTTGTATATGTATATATATACGTGTATATTTGTATATGTAAATATACGTGTGCGACTATATTCGCGTTTTCGGTTTAGGAATGGGCATTCAAATGAGCTTATATTTGCGTTCTTAATTTGTCTAGAGTATATAGGATGTTCAAACCATTTATTGGGTGCACTAGGGGTATTTACTTTACGCACTGATAGGTACATGCGATATAAGCATCCGGTTGGAGCTATATTTTAAATACCCTAATATTTCATGGTAATTATTACACATAATTTAATTTAAGCTTCACTAATTTATAGTGATAATTACTCGGGGTATTTCATCTAAGCATTGGTCGCTTGATGTGTCAGGTTACACACTCACATTGCTTGTTCTTGACATTTACTGTCTTCTAAATCCTAAGCATTGGATATAGGGTCTGGTAGTGCAGTCTTACTTCTCCATGTACATCATTTGGACATCCTAAGGAAACTTTAAAGGTCTATGGGTCCCATTCTCAAATAGAAGAGTATTTTATCACTGATAAGTGAAAGCTCATATTGAGGGGCTTATTTCCACTCACAAGCCTCACAACATGGTTTAACTACGTTAGGTTCTGCTCATGTATTTCCACCATCCACACAATGGTTCTCCATTTGCTTGGTTGACTACAGAGTACCCTACTCTTTAATTCTCTATGCTCTTTGAGCGTTATCACTTTACAATTCACATTGTACACCTTCGGTGTTTTCTTCTAACCACACTACTCTTTCGGTTTTCAACCACTGCTATCAAAGCTTCCTTATTCATACTATTCTTGGAATTTTCCTTTTCTCGTTCAAATTGTTCCTTGGCAATAATCATATGTTCAAGCTTCAATATATTAGTAGGTGAAAGTCTTCTTCTAGGGTCCACATAATCACCACTCCAGCAGCCTCACGATAGCGAGAGGTATCCCCACCCCTCCAATTTCTCGTAGTGCCTAAGCGTGGGCCAAATTAGTGGTGTCGTCGCCTATATTTTTGTCCCTGTACTACTGTTACTATAGAGAGCAGGAAAGACAACTAAAAGCTTTGTCAACTGTATACTAGCCTGATGCTCTAGTGACAGTGACACTGGTGTAGTCTTTACTCTAAGCTGCTCATTACATTGAATTCAAATCTAGTGGTTCGTTCGCAAATCTATTCATTTGTATGAAATAATATCTCTTCTCTTACTGGTGCCGTTCATGGCAGTTCTTCTTATTATTCAATGCCGTTTAAATCTTCGTAGTTTAGTTGGTTCATGGCTTATAAGCCACATTGCCTCGAGCTCTGCTCTTTACAGGCTGTTTATACAAGTTCTTACTTCTCCGTATACCTTCAAATGGTTTGGAAGTGGTACTGGGTTCCATGACAAGGTCGTTGCATCACGCTTCCATTCATGGGAGGCCCCTTAGGCAATCTGGTATTAATCAGTGCCTCTTAGCAATTTAGGGTACTTCTTGTTAAGTGGAATCCCTTCGGTGTTTGCACCAAATACTTGTTTAGTTCTTATGACTCCTGCACAATATCTTGTTCAACTGTTAATGATTCAGACACCTTCCAAGGATTGCTCTTGGGTGTTGCTATATTACGTCATTTCATATGGCTAATCATTTATGAATATGTCCGGTTAACTAGCCGCGTTGTAGTACTGTATACTAACTTTCCCGTTTAGGGTTATAACGTCTCCCGTTCTTTGGGTTGTAATGTCTCCCATTCTTGGGTAGACCATGGATGTTGTCTCCCTTGTGTTCTTGACTGGGTTTAACATCCTCTCGGTGAAGAATAATACTCCCGGTGGACGTGGGGATTGTCCTGGGAATTCTATCCCGTGCATTGAACATTTACGTTTCCATGTTAGGCATTTGTCTTACTGTGTTTAAGCTGGATACTCATCCCGACTATCATGCACTTGATTCGAAATTCTTGAGACATATCTAATGTCTTTACTTACTAACCGTGCTTTTCACACTCCTTAACTCCCAATCGTTTTCTTGGATGAGTTCTCTAATCTCCTTAAACTCTTTAACTTAACTGAGTTCCTTCTCTTCGATCGTCCGAAGTGTCCAACTATTCTGGTTTGCACTTACTTCGCTGACCGTAGTATGGAGTCGACTACTTCTCGTGTTCCGTACACTACTCGTATACATGCGTGGGGTACCCTACTGATACATTACTACTTACCTGACTAACTTGTAATTGAGTCCGTCAGGCCCGCATGCTCACTCGGAGTATGGTCGTCTCACGTCTCACTTTGCACACTTGTAATGTTCGTCACTCGCTTAATTATTGAAGTATCCTATTGTCGGTCTCCTCTTGTCGTCCTATAATGTCTCACTTGTGATTGTTCCAAAACTTAATAAAGGGAACTCACTTATTGTGCTTAAATTGGTTCTTCCCCTTCAGTATTTAATACGGTCCGTGTCCTTTCCTTCGGGTTAATACCCTCGGATTGCTTAGTGTTTTAAAGTTGTTCGAAGATTAATTTTGGTGAGCTTACCTGTCCTAGGTGGCATTGATGTCGGTGTAGACATTCTAGTTTGTTTTAAAGATCTGAGGGTTGAAAGAAATCTGGGTTTGGAAAAGTTTGAAAGAAAAAAAAATTTAAGTTCAAAAGAAAGGTTTTCATGCCTGGGGGTCTTGACCAAGGCTAGCTTCTCACTGACTGGTATATTCGTTTACACAATGGTCAGG
Organism: Limonium bicolor; assembly: GCA_023374045.1. Lineage (NCBI taxonomy): Eukaryota > Viridiplantae > Streptophyta > Magnoliopsida > Caryophyllales > Plumbaginaceae > Limonium > Limonium bicolor. The sequence goes on from CM041780.1 coordinate 287,251,107, forward strand.
CCGTTAGGCCCTTCAAAGGTTTCATTCTTCAAGTTCATAGGATTGGCGACCCCATATTCGCTTCAATCATTATCGTGGTACTTTAGTAACTACTTGTTGGTTGTTATGTGTTTTCCGAATGGCCCTGTTATTGCTGCACTTTCCATGGCAATTGCGCCATGCGGGTTGGCTTTCGGTTCTGCACATACTGGTTGTGGTATTGTTTCCATCCGGACCGTCTCCAGTAGCCTTGTCGACCCTTCTTTTGATTTACTGGTCTTGACATTTGGTATTTTGAGTGGCTTCTCATTGTCTTGACTTGATAGTACCTGACCAGGGGGGCTTCTCTATTCTGGGAGACCCCTATTCTAGCTATTCAGTGTCATACGTTCATTGCTCGTTCCCACGCATTTGCGGAGGTTACCGAGACTTGACTCGTCCTTAGGAACTACACTTGTAGTCCTATTAGAGTATGTTCGTGATTGTTCCTATAGTTGTCTGAACTATAATATTCGGGTATCACAACCTTTTTAGAGTTGTAGGTTTGGTGTTATCCAACCTTGATTAGTTCCTTAGTCAGTTAGTATACCGTTGCTGGTAAGATCTAACTGTTGCGGTCCCGTGTCTCGGGTTTCGTTACTTCTCCTTTTTCGCTTCGTTGCACTACCGGTGCTTTCCTTCTTGCTGCTGCTAGCCAGCCAGGTTCTCGCTACTGTTAAGTATGTCGCCCCATGTTGTCACAAATGTTAGTCTCCTATGGGTAGGATTTCTCAATCTCCAGCCATTAAGTGCGGTTATTATCATTCAAACGGGAACCTTCTCTGGGTTTTCCGGTTCTTGGATTCTACCGTATGACAGGTTCTGGTACTTTATAGGAATATCTTATAACTGCCAGATCGGGTTTCCCCAAGTAAGAGAGGACTTTCCATCTCTCTAGCGTTCTTTCCCGAGTTATAGAATGGGGGAAGTGGAGGGCAGGTTTGATATTGTAGGTATCCGGTACACACCGGGAGTTCCTAACCAGTGTATCTCTCACGCTAACACTCAACTCTTAGCCCTAAGTCTCTAATTCCTAACTCGGTATTTCCTAAACTCGATATTCCTAGTCATCAGAGCAATACTTCGCTCTGATACCACTTTTTGTAACACCCCTACCACTAGTCTCGTCATTACAGTCTAATTACCTCGTACTTCAATACATTCACAGCAGATGATCCAAATACAACGGGGGGTGAAACAACGCCGCTAGCCACCCACATGACTAGCAAGGCCTAACTCAACTACAGCATCGGTCTGATGGACCGGAATACCCGAGTACTTAAACAATTACAAACCCATGTCATTACCAAAATGAGTCAACTAATACAATCCTCAACTCAACACTTATAATCTAAAATATACCGAGTATTTACATTCTAATGTCGGTAACAAACCCGGTCTTACTCTACCAATTACATACAATCACAATGTGCTCAATTCAACTACCCATACTCAACCACCATCCCTGTCCTACTCTCAAACGGTATCTATCTTCATTGTACCTGAAATAAAATAGATGGCCCCAAAGGGGCTCAGCACAACTTGCTGGTATGAAATTCGCATACCCCGCGTGCTAACGAGGGTACGCCAACTATTTAGTCACCTACATGGAGTTCATTTTAATTGAAGCAACAAGCTAAATAAACAACATAATAAACATGCACGAGCGACAATCAACATGACATACACACATACAAGAGTACAATACCTACGAATGAAAGACAATTCACAAGTCAGCCAATCATCAATCTCCGAGGCCTTGAGATACCCTCCTCAAGTTCTCACCTCATTTCTTTGTTAGTTAGTTACTTATCCGGTTTAATCGGATGTTCTTTACTCTTTTACTCGAGATCATATGACTTACACTAGTCATGATCTTACTTAACCAATTACTCTTCTTTCAATAATACTCAAGTCAAGTCCGTATGACCTCCGGGCAGAGACTACTCTATCACACCACCGGGCTTTAGGTTGGCTTACTTCCCCGGGTTACTACCCATTTAAGGGATTTGGACCATGGTGGGAAGGTTAGGCCAGGAATCGGATAACAACCTCTCTTGTCTCCTCATCCTCACGCGTGACCGAAGCTATATCGGACTTCTCACATACTCCAAGTTACCATTTTCTCAAAGTAAGAAAATTCTCAAGGTTAACGAGTTAGTGAGAATCATTCATTCAATACTTCAAGGTTAGCACACTTGCACAACCAAGCAATTAAGTACTCCATCCAACAATCATGTCTTTCATGATTCATACAAACTTCATAGCTTAGCCACTACTCAAACAATTGCTACATCAATCACAAGATATAAGGAAATGCAATAAATCATTTTCATGCATTTATCTTGATTAGGTGATTGCATACAAACACACAAACATGTAAATCAAGGTAGCCTCGGTAGCATACAGGGCATGAGAAAATCATACATTTCACCAAGGAATCACTTTAGCGTTTGTCTCACGTCCCTCAAATAATTCTCGCAACAACTGATAACATTACAAGTACTTCCATCAACATCAAGACCATTCGATATGTAAATGACTAATACACCCGTGGTTAACCCCGTTGTCCCGTTAACCTTAACTTTACTCTTATGATCTTAAGTTCACAACTCTCACATCCAAACTAGCATTTGTTTATACTCCTAATGACCTTTACATGTCATCAAACAAGTCCTAATCATCATCTAAGACCAATACCCAACAATCCCATATCGTATTTTGCTACAAATTTTTTATTCAACTTAATCCAAGCCTTCCACCAACATCCTAGGGTGGTTAACTACCCAATAAATTCCCTATCAACACCTAGCTAACCCTAGGTCCTTCTTTACTCATAATATCACTTAAACTCCTCAAGTTTCTAAGCAAATTTTGCCATGACTCCTCTACAATTCCAATATACCCAAATGCACCATTTTCCATTCCTTTCTTCACCTAATCCAAAATATCCACAATCTATCATCCATTCACCTAAATAATTATAACTAACCAAATCCATAATGGATTCTACCAGCACACACAATTCCTCCTTAAACTCATTAAACACAATATAATGCATTAATCTTAAATGCTTGGCTCTTAGGCCCTTAAATCACACAACTTAAGCAATCAAACTCCCACTACTTCAGTACCATCAATTTGCATTTTCTTATTCATTTTATCCCCAATTATACCCATCTAGATATAATTTTCTTAAGACTTAAACACAAGCATTAAGGTGGAGCATTTACCTTAAATCTCCCATTTCTTTTTTTTTCCTTCTCCCCCTCTCTTTCCCATTCCATTATCGGCCAAGGGAAGTAATGCAATTTCCCACACACTAAACCAATATTCAAATGAGAAATTAAGCTCTAAGCTATACTCTTAGGCTTATTAATTAATCTAGAATTCAAAGAGGTGCTTAAAGCACAAGAATTAGGGCATTACCTTATAACCCTAGGATTTGTTCTTGGTCATGAATCAAGAGGGGGCTCCAACCACCACTTTGAGCTTGAATAAATGCTCAAAAAGAAGGGAACAAGCCTCATAAGAAGCCAAAAATTGGGACATTAAGGGGTGGAGGAAATATGAGTTTTTCTTGGATTTGTTTACCTTAAATGAAAGAGGAGGCCATTTAGTTCCGGAAAATGCGATTTTCTCTTCAAATGGGACTATACCCATGGAGACAAACTTCATCCTTTGAGGATTTTTAAAAGAGGGAAAGGTATCCTTTGATGAGGGGAACTCAAATATGTAATTTCTTTTTAATTTGGAGCTTTATTGAAGCTTGAACAAAAGAGGGAAAGTGGGGAAGCCACTGGAGAGGGCTTGAAATCATTCCAGCCAGAGGAAGAAGAAGAGAGAAATCAGTGGGGAGAAGGAGAGAGGCAACATGAGAGAAATGGGAATGGGAGGAGAGAGAGTCCCAAAAGTGCTTTTGTACTATTTTTACTCTATTTGTTTTCGTCTTTCCAACTAATAGAGATCCAACTAGCACATGAGCAGGGTGCTGAGTCAGCCTAATAAAACCAGCCCCCACTGCTACTTAAGCAGGGGCGTTTTCATCTTTTCGCAAGAACGCTCGTTAAATTCCTAGTGTTGGCACTATTCACTAACCAGGCCCGTTTTCCGGATTTTTCTCGTTTCTTTAATTTTAATGGTTCTTAGACCTTAATTAATATTTAATTATAGTTATATGGTCAACTAAAATTTTTACGAGTCAATTTGACCATTTAAAGTCGCATTTTCGGGTTTTCTTGAAAAACATGCTTTAAGGCTTACTTAGCATTTTTAATCCACTATATGGATCCGTTTTCTTCAGTAATTATTATCACATACTATTTAGGTGTAATTAAGCCCTAGTAATCCATCTAGGAATGTAACCGAGCTCATATGCCTCCTATGGTTGCTTAATTCACATTTTTACGTTTTGTGCTTTTTAAGCGTTTTCTCTTTTCTTTTGGTTTCATTTCTTCACCAATATTCTTTAGGAATAATTAGGGCTTTAATTATCATATTATAATGATTTAATCACCATATTTAAGTCTGAGGTATTTCATATTGTTTCCTAATGAAAGCTCCCATGTTATTTTTATTGATGAACATTGTTTACTGGAAAAATGGTTTCAAATTGTTGGCTTGTGATTTCGCCTATTCGATTGGTTAAATTTAAAAAGGATTTCAAAATGTATTTTACATAGTGAGGTAGAATTTACTCAGTTTCACTGATTTGCACGGTCCCTTCTTGTTTGCTTATTTGTTTTCTGATCGCACGTCGGATGACTGAGATTTGGGGTTGGGAATCGCATTACCACATAGATGTTATGAGTGTTGAATTATCATTGAGATACACTGTTTTGATATACAATGTTATAGATACTTATTTTTGATATTTTGTTAGAATTTAGCTTGAGCACTCAAGTGGATGAGTGTGGCGGTAATGCCTCAGATTTAATTTACATTCCGCTGTGGTTTCCATGTTAAATTTTTAACACTTTTACTCATGAATTATTTATCTTAGAATGCAATTGAAGTTGTGGTATTAATGTGCATTTTCCAATGGTGTTTTCAGTCTGTTTTTGAAGTTTTGGACCTATCAAAACGTCCGTCCGGACATGCAAGTTCAGACAGGCCCAGTGAGCTGTTTTTATTTTCACAGGTTGTGGTGTCCGGACAGAGTGTGAGGATGAGTCTGGGGGTTGAAGTTCGACTTCTGTCCGAACTTCAACGTCCGAACGTATGTCCGGACACACCATGGTTTCTATTTTGACTTGTGTCCGGATTTCCAAGGTCGGACATAAGTCCAGACAGAACTTAAATTTCAGTTTTAAGTCTCGTTTGAAGTCTGTTTTCAATTTTGTTTGCGGCGCTAGATCTGTAACGTCGTGTTCTTTCATTTGAGGCAAAATTCAGGGTGTTACAAGGTGGTATCAGAGCCAAGATTTCGAAATAGGATAAGAATTGGTTGAAAAAGATTAAAATTTGGAATAATCCGTCTTTGGGGGATTGCATTGTGTGTTATGATGTGTGCTTGATTATTGTATGCTAGAGTGTATGAGAAATTTACTCCCATGTATTATGTGAGGTATTGGAATGTGTTGAGATAGATATTGGGCATATATATATATATACATTATTGCAGGAATTGTTAGCAGTTGATTTCAATGTAGTGTGGGAATCAGTTATTGGGAATGCTGAGAATTAGATTGCTTGGAACAAGGGCTGGAGGTATTGGTTGTGAGGATATTTCTATGTTGACTTGTGTGACGCCTTCTGGCGAGTTCCTGCTTCTCCCTGATGATACCATGTTTCCTTATCTGTTATATTTACAAATCTGTGCGTGCTAAATTATGAATGTCTATGGTTGAATCTCTATGTGATGCACCGACGGATAGTATAGTCCAATGTCTGGTGTTTCTTCCCTTGATTGTGGATGTGTATATTCTAGTAGTCGCTTATAAAGGACCAACTATTACAATATATAGACTAAGTTGTCGTTGTGAATTTGTAAGGGGAAAGAAGGGAAAATACTATAGCAATGATACTACTGGATATGGAGAAAATATATACATACACGCATATATAGATATATGTAATGAATGAAATATGGGTATGTTATCAGTGTTAGTCCTAGGTAAATTTTAGAATGATAGCGATTTTGAATTGTATTAAACCAGGGGAAAATTTTTTGCTTTTTGCCACCATGGTTATGTGTAAATACATTTGTCTATGTGTGACGAGCTTGTGAAAAAGGAGTCTGACATCTTTATTTACTGTTGTCTGTTCAAAGTGACTGTGGTGATTCATGTTGGTTTAACTAAGGTTATAGCAAGTCGTAACACTTGTTAATTATAATAACTACAATGTAAGGGATAAATTGTTAATTTTAATTGTCATCTATCTTATTTGGTGGTTGGATTTATAAGTTCTCTTTCAATTTTTTTTAATTTGGTCTAAACGGACTTAAGAGTGTTCATAAAGGAGTAGTTATGTGTTTAACCAGTTTCCCAAGAATACTATATATGTAGCCAATGGAGCGTTGTTTGAAATTATTTCTACGCTTCTTTAAAAGCAGATATTTTATAGTAAAGATATATTATATATAGTCTACATCTTATTTAATATGTTCATAAACAACAAGTTGTGGCAATTATCCTGTTGACTGAAACACTGGTGTAGTCTTGGTACTAATTGAAGGGATTGTTGTGATCAGCCTGATAGCGTGGTTGTGAAGTGATACTGTTAGGGATTTGTAAAAATATGCGATAAGTGCAATGGATCTCTGAAATACCCCAAACCTAAGTATGTTAAGTAAACATCAGTATATGATGTAGTAAGGCTAAAATATGCCTTAGAGAGATTGGTAGACAATTTAAACCAAGGAAAGCACAAGAAAATGCCTTAAGGGCAATTTGGGCAAAAACATAATCTAAGCTTGGAGAGACTTGGGTGAGCACCCAAATATCATGCTAAGACCTTATTAATATCCTAATGGTCATTTTAAACCAATTACCAAAGAAAACCAAGCTTGAAAACAAGTTAAAACACAAAATGTGCTAAGGAGTCTTAAAGCTCATTTTTGAAAAAATTGTCTTGTAAAATGGGTTTTGAGTGCTAATGTCCATCATTACTCTTAATTAACATGTGTGCTACTTAGTATCATATTAGGAGGTCTAAATCAATGGGAAATCAAAAATTTCACAAATAAGTGCACTAGTTTATGAATAGTAACCAAATAGTGCCTAGTTTAGTCTTTAATCAATTAAGTCTAATTAGTTGGTCAAACAAGACCATGACTTGCCTTAATTAATAGGGGGCCGGTTTTCTAAGGGAGGATGAGTCACCAAGAGTAGCCAATAATGTTAGAAAAGAAGAGGAAAAAGTAAGAGGTACTATTTGCTTTTGGAAACAAATATCTCACATTTGTCAACTCTCTCCTCACTTCTTCATTCTCTCTTCTTCCACCGGTTGCTACTGCTCCCATCTCTCTCTTTTACGTGAAGAACAACCCCATGCCAAGCTCCATCTTCCTTTGATCACTACTCACTCATTTTAGCTCCAAATCAAAACTAAACGCATTATTCTTAGTTAGCTCAAGCTCTAGCTTTCCATCTTTTAAAAATTGGAAAAGCTTCATTTTGGAGCCATGGGAAATCTCCATTGAAGGGGGAAAAATAAGCTTGGAGGGTGCATTAGCTTCTCCATTCTCTTAAGGTAAGAATATGTAGAAAAGTTAGGTTTCCCTTCATTTCTTCTACATGGCCGAAAATTACCACTCATGGGGCCTTGTTTTTATGCCTTGTTCTAGCTTGTTTAATTCACCAAGGACTAGTGGAGGTCCTCTTTCATTCAATGCCCAAGTCTATTGAGACTTCAAAGGTAATCATCCAATTTTATGTCTTTAAAACACATTTTAACCTAGGTTTTCATTCCTCAAGGTTAGTGTATTGTTTACACTCATGAGAGTCATTGTATATTTGATTAGAACATTGGCAAAGGAAATTTAATGGTGGCCGAGATTCATTCAAGAAGAAGGTCTAAGGAGGAGTTAAGATAAGCTTGAGAAAACAAGGTAAAATGCTTACCTAATGGTGGTTTAAGTTTTAAGGGATGGATTTAGATAAGTACAAGTAGCTTTAAGCTTACATTAGGTAATGGGTTATATAACCTAGGAAAAAGAATTTAAACAAGCTTATGAACTTGTGACTAAGGAGCCAATGGGAATGAGTTAGTAAGATAAGTTTAGATGGATTTTTAAGAGCATTAACTATAGAGATTGATGGTTGTTTTGCAGGTTGAAAGCTTTTATATGTGGAAATTCAGTGTTTAGTTTAAGTTATTTAAGGGCCTAAGAGCCATGTCATTTAAGAGCCTTAGTGCTATGCAATTTAAGATTATTGCAATATATTGAGTTTGTTGTGAATGAGTTGGTTTGGGTGATGAAATATGATGAGAAAGAACTTGATGTGTGAGATGGTGAATGAGGAAAACAATGCATTTGGGCATGACAATATACTTGAGAAGATATGGCCGAAATTGAGTAGAAAACAAAGTGTTTGTTAAGTGTAGTGGTGAGTTAAGATGCCCTAGGATTCACTTGGGATCATTAAAAGGATTTGAGTGGAAATGAGTTAACTAAGGATTTTGGAGGTTTTAGAATGACCTAGAGTTGTCTATGAGGAAATTAGAGTTCAAAAGGGTGTATTGAACACACCAGAGTCATGTAAGAGGAATGGTGACTTGTGCATAAATTTGAAGGAGAAGGTGTATAATGCTTAAGGTGATTTAGGTATGAACTAGAATATATCTGATAGTGTCCAAATGAGCATGATTTATAGGTGTATTTCATATATAAATTAGCACTTTTCTTGCTCATTTCTCCACTTCGGTTAGTTTTCCTCTAGTTTATTTTATTGTTTATCTCACAAATTTATTGGTTAAACATGAGGAAAACCAAGCGGGGAGTAAAGTGGATAAAGAGACGAACACATAGAAGCAAACGGCTCAGGAAACGGGACTTATAACGAAGAATGTAGAGCCCAGTCAAACAGAGGCACGCGAGTCACGCGGTGGACTGTGCAACCGCCCCCCTAAGTAGCGGACGTCACAAGAAACCGCGGCAACCCCGCGGACGAGTCCACAAGCAACCGCCTCGCGGTCAATTTAGAGGCTACCGCCTCTTAACAGGCGACACCACACAAGACTACCGCCTCGCGGTCAGGCTACCGCCTCGCGGTAAATATAGAGGCTACCGCCTCTTAACTCGCGGACATCACGAGGCTACCGCCTCTTATCAGGCGGACGAGACACAGGCTACCGCCTGGTTCACTCGCGGACCAACAGAGGAGACGCCTAATACCGGGCGGTTTTCAGGCGCGATTAATTAAGTCGCGACAGTTCTTCAGTTCTTCTTCGCGCCGTCGTCTGCAAACTCGCCTTAATCTATCTACTCCAGCATCGCCTACCAATAATCTCTCACGCGTACAGCTCTCTGTCCCCTGCGCAATCAATGAATCAACAGTTAATCAAAATCGTACGGAGCTTCTCCTCTGCCCTATATATAAACCGACGCCCCTTCTGCAAGAAAAGAACTCCCTTCCTCCGTATCCAAATTGTTAGTTGTTATTTAATTGTTATATTAGTATAGACCACCGTTACAGACCAACACCACCACCATCGATCCACTTCATCCTCTTATCTCCCACTTCTCCGTTAAGTTTATTCTACATTTCACCACGAAGCAGAAACGCGATAAGAAGAACAGAAGAAAAGGGAGCTGGATCAGAAGCGAATCGCCAGTCCAGTCTCCGCCAGCAGTCTCCAAATTAATGGCTATTTCTGTTTCCTTTTTATTACTTTATGTCTGAGTGATTTTACTCGTATCTAGGATGGGGTTTGTTCCTAAATAATTCAGACTTATTATTAATACCAAGTTTGCTTATAAATATTTGTTTGTCTCTCTAAATTATTAAATGCTTAAGAACTGATCATTTTATGCATTTACGGTTTCTCTTATTTCAATGATTTGTAAATCTGAGAATAGACCACAAAGAAGGATAACGTTAGATATTATACTCCTTGATTAGCAGATAAAATCCATCGCTGTTATAAAAAGAATTCTCACTTAAAGCTAATTAATGATTTTAGACTTTTTTCTGATTGTAAGAGTTTAATGAATTAATTAAGAGCTGTCCTTATCTATGATTTAGAAAGGTCACAAGATAAATTCTTAACAGACAAATAGAGCAAATTAGGATTATTAATTGTTTAAGTAATTTAGGAAATTCCCCGCATCCTAGGATTACCCTTTTTCCATCCATCCATTTATTTATTTACTGTTTTTTATTATTTCTGTACTAATCCTAAAACCAAGCTTGCCTCCGGCTAAACCCCCAATTAATTTTTATGCACTTTTATTTATCTTTTTGTACATTTACTAAACTGAATAATTAATTAGACAGTTTGTGCGAAGTTCTCTGTGATACGACCTTGTTGTACTACAAGATTGGGTTCACTGCCCATAGAGCAAGATAGTTAACTATTAATTTTGCCCAACAAGTTTTTGGCGCCGTTGCCGGGACTTCGGTCCAACTATCTGGTTTCATTATCTGTTTAGTTTTCCTTTATTTCTGTAATTACCCTTTTTTGTATAAATTTTTGTTTCTTTTTAAGGTACTAATTTGATGGATGATCTACGATCAAGCAGAAGATTGGTATGGTTACCCTATGCGCAGATGACTACAGTCAATGGAAGTGTCTGTCAAAGGTGCGGAGAGTACCATGAAAGCCCCCAATGTTCAGACCCAAATGCTGAATTGAGAGCTCTCTTGGAGGATTACAAGTCATCTCTCAAGCTATCCCATCTTTGTGTGCCAAGGTGTGGAGGAGACCATGAAAGTTCCCAATGTCCTATGGTTGCAAATGAGGAGACAACGCCATTTAAGAGAAATGATGGCAAATTTTACCTCAACGTTGAAAGGATCCAGCAAAGAACGCTAGATCAGATCGAACGCATGGAACAACCATTTCAACAAACTGAATGAAGTGGTTCATGAGGAGGAACAACCTGCTGAGGACATAAGCTACTCTCCACCTCCTCCCCTATTCGAATTAGAGAATCCATCACCAAACATATCAGCTTGATTATGGAGACAACCCCTCAGAAGAGAGTTTCTCCTTGGACTTCATGGAGTCCCCTCCCTCTGAATCAACTACTACTTCCCCTCCTTCTCCGTGCTTACCCAGAAGATGAGGGTGGATACATCCTCAACTCTTGAGAAGGAGGAGATGCCGCTCCCTCCGAGTCATCAGAAGAGAGTGCTATAGTAAATTTCAAGGAGCCACTTCCCTCTGAAGATCCCTATCAAGGTTCTTACCATAAGCCTCAACAACAGAGGAGGATTTTACATCCTCCAAATGAGGAAAAAGTCATTTCCACCGGGTCTTCTGTTAGAAACTACGTTCCCTCAGTACCTCCTCAAACACCGATTTTGAGGAGTATTAATTTTATTATTTTATATGCCGAGGTAAATTTTGTTTTGATCCAGGATAACGACAAAGCGTCTAGCCAAAGACGTTAAAGAAAGGCAGCTTCCGGGAGGCAACCCGGGTGTACTTTTATTTATTTTCCTTTATGTTCTTTTAATTTTCAGGTTCTCTTTAAATTTTATTTTTGCTAACTTTTAACCCCGTTTTAGTATGGTTGCTTCTAGTGTCTTATGCAGGTGTAACCCATGTGGACACCGCAACCAGCTACGTTACTTGAGGCTGAGCTCAAGTGTGGGGGAGGAACGCTGATTAACGCAAGCAAAAATAAAATCAGGGGAGTACCATTTCTTTAGTTTTGCTTTTATTTAAATAAAAAATGCAGAGGAGCGTTATGTGCTTAAATGATATTTGTGGTTTGTGTTATCTCTATTTATCTACTTACCGAAAAGGTCTTCTGAACCTTCCCTTGTTTTTCTGGTGAACAATGAGGACATTGTCAATTTAAGTGTGGGGGAGTGTGCCCTTTCGGTGACTTTTGGCTTAAATGTTTAAATCTCTCCTTATCATGCGTTTGTCCAATTCAAAATTATGGACCCTTTATATGTGGGTTGTTCTCTTAAGAATAAAACTATTATGAATTGTGGGATAAATGGTAAAAATTTAAAATTTTGATTACTTTTGAGGAGCATTTTTATGCGGTGTGACCAATAATCTGCAAATGGTTGGATTTTATTGCCAGGGTTTCTTTCTGTCTTCTCTCTTAGGGATTGCTAAGGGGTGCTTCTCTGTTAAAAAAATAGAAAATAATAAGGGACTTTCGAGACACCATTGGTAACCAACAAAAGAGAGTTGAGTGTTCTTAAATACAAAGGCGTGATGCCTATATTTTCTCATCTCTTATGCAAAAGTGAAACAAATGCATAAATCTATTTTTCCTTTGTTTTCTCCTCAATGCCCATTCTTGAGAGAAGTTGGCCATGGTGAAAATTCTCAGAGTCACCTAAAAAGAAACATTGGAGTACCTTAGATCATACCCCGAAACTCTATGTTTTATTTTTACCCAGAGCACACCTTTGCCACCAGCAGTTAATTTTTCACACTCCTCAATAAGTTAAAAAGATCATGTTTATCCTACCCTCATAATAATATTTGTTAGTATTGAGCATTCCCTGGTTACGTGTGATTTGCAGGACAAGCAAAAAGATAAGTGTGGGGGTGTGATAAGTGTCCAAATGAGCATGATTTATAGGGTATTTCATATATAATATTAGCACTTTTCTTGCTCATTTCTCCACTTCGGTTAGTTTTCCTCTAGTTTAGGTTTTTATTGTTTATCTCACAAATTTATTGGTTTAACATGAGGAAAACCAAGCTGGGAGTAAAGTGGATAAAGAGACGAACACATAGACGCAAACGGCTCAGAAACGACTTATAACGAAGAATGTAGAGCCAGTCAAACAGAGGCACGCGAGAGTCACGCGGTGGACTGTGCAACCGCCCCCTAAGTCGCGGACGTCACAAGAGCAACCGCCGGGCGGACGAGTCACAAGCAACCGCCTCGCGGTCAATTTAGAGGCTACCGCCTCTTAACAGGCGGACACCACAGACATACCGCCCTCGGTCGGCTACCGCCTCGCGGTAAATAGAGGGCTACCGCCTCTTAACTCGCGGACATCACTGAGGCTACCGCCCCTTATCAGCGGACGAGACACAGGCTACCGCCTGGTTCACTCGCGGACAAACAGAGGAGACCGCCTAATACCGGGCGGTTCTTCAGGCGCGATAATTCAAGTCGCGACCAGTTCTTCAGTTTTCTTCGCGCCGTCGTTGCAACTCGCCCCTATCTATCTACTCCAGCATCGCTACCATAAATCTCTCACGCGTACAGCTCTCTGTCCCCTGCGCAATCAATGAATCAACAGTTAATCAAAATCGTACGGAGCTTCTTCTCCTCTGCCTCTATATAAACCGACGCCCCTTCTGCAAAGAAAAGAACTCCCTTCCCGTATCCAATTGTTAGTTGTTATTTAATTGTTATTATTAGTATTAGACCACCGTTACAGACCACAACCACCACCATCGATCCACTTAATCCTCTTATCTCCCACTTCTCCGTTTTAAGTTTTATTCTACATTTCACCACGAAGCAGAAACGCGATAAGAAGAACAGAAGAAAAGGGAGCTGGATCAGAAGCGAATCGCAGTCCAGTCTCCGCCACAAGTCTCCAAATTAATGGCTATTTCTGTTCCTTTTATTATGTTTATGTCTGAGTGATTTTACTCGTATCCTAGGATGGGGTTGTTCCTAAATAATTCAGACTTATTATTAATACCAAGTTTGCTTATAAATATTTGTTTTGTCTCTCTAATTATTAAATGCTTAAGAACTGATCATTTTTATGCATTTACGGTTTCTCTTATTTCAATGATTTTGTAAATCTGAGAATAGACCACAAGAAGGAAACGTAGATATTATACTCCTTGATTAGCAGATAAAATCCATCGCTGTTATAAAAAGATTCTCACTTAAAGCGAATTAATGATTTTAGACTTTTTCTGATTGTAGAAGTTTAATGAATTAATTAGAGCTGTCCTTATCTATGATTTAGAAAGGTCACAAGATAAATTCTTAACAGAACAAATAAGAGCAAATTAGGATTATTAATTGTTTAAGTAATTTAGGAAATTCCCCCGCAATCCTAGGATAACCCTTTTTCCATCCCATCCATTTATTTTATTTACTGTTTATTATTTCTGTACTAATCCTAAAACCAAGCTTGCTCCGGCTAAACCCCATTAACTTTTTATGCACTTTTATTTATCTTTTTGTACATTTACTAAACTGAATAATTAATTAGACAGTGCGAAGTCTCTGTGGATACGACCTTGTTGTACTACAAAGATTGGGTTCACTGCCCATAGTAAGCAAGATAGTTTAACTATAATTTTGCCCAACAATATCAATGAAAGTCTTGGGAAGCTTGTGTAAGTAGTGATGATGCTAGTAGTGGAACAATAAGGTTTTAGTTTAGATGGTAATGAGTGGACTTAGGTGATGGGAGTGAAGATTGAAGGAGAATGTGTAGATTGACTAGGAATGTATAAGAGTGTAAGGTCATGAGAATGGTGAGTAATTGAGTAAAAGAAATGTAGATGTCTAAGGAGGGTGTAGGAAGGTCAAGGTAAAGAAGAACAAGGTTAAGGTGCTAAGAGGATGGCAAGAAATGTATAGGTAAGTTCATGAGTTTAGGTTGATGAGTAACAAATGGAAAAGAGAGGAATTTGTGCATGAATATGCAAGACGACTTGAGGAAGTTTTGGTAAACGAATTGAGGATGGGGGATGATGTTTATGAAGTGCTCAAACTGTTATGGAGGGAACACTTGGGTTGGTAGAAGTTTTGGTAAGGTTACAAGTTGGAAATGTAAGGAAATAAGTCCTAAGTGTTTGGAGTTTTAAAAGGATTGAGTGAATGTTTAAGAAGATCTTTGGAAATTGTTTTGGAGAGTTTGGTGGAAGTTATAAGGTGAGTTTAAGTGCCTAAGTGGTATTAGGACACATGGGGGAACTTGTGGAGAAGTTTGGAGTCAAATGGGAATTTAGAAACAAGGTTCTGGAGCCGACCGACCTTAGGGACCGGACCTGTAAGGTCGGTCGAGCTCAGTTTACACTACCAGAAAGAGTTTCTGGAATCGACCGAACTTGGGGACCGGACTTACAAGTTCGGTCGGGCTTGTATTTTGTGTACGAATTGAGTCTCTGGAATGGACCGACCTTGGGACCGGACTTACAAGGTTGGTCATGCCTAGAATTTTGTACGGGAATTGGTCTATGGAATCGACCGAACTTGGACGACCTTGGCAAGGTCGGTCGGGGCTTAAATTTTCCACGGGAAAAACTCTCGGGAATGGACCGACCTTGGGGACCGGACTTGCAAGGTCGGTCGGGTAAAATTTTCAAACGGCAATAAGTTCTGGAATGGACCGACCTTGGGTAAGGTCGGTCGGTAAGGTCGGTGCGACCCTTAAGTTGTCAAAAAAAAAAGAACCCTAAGGAAGTTTAGTGGTATTAATGGTACCCCATTAAGAGGGCAATGATGAATAGAGGTATAAATACCTAAGAGATTAAGATAAGTATAAACTTAAAAGTTTAAGGTTAAGTTGTAAGATTAAGTTGTAAAACTTAAGAGGTGTTAGGTGGGAATCATTATGGGTTAAGTAAGTTAAATAAGTTGAATTAAGTTAAGTGATTAACAACCTAAAACTGAATGAATGTTTAGGGCTTGAGTATTTGGACTCCGGAAGAGAGTAAGCAACCGAACGACCAACGATGAACGGTACAGTTCTTTTGTGACCTGCTTGCTAACGAGGTGTCCCTCGGCTTGTGTGCTATTTGTTTTTGTGTGCTCACTAAACAAGATAAAGCATGCAACCGGAACATTATGTTTATTGTATTGTTGTGTGATGTTTGAAAACTAACACAACTTACCGTGAGAACTTACTAACCAACGTTTAGTAAGGAATTGAGTGAGACTAAGGAACGCTCCCTAATATTAGTTTGTTATAAACTGAAAGAGGTTAACCAACAAACATTGTCTTGAGACTTCTACTAACTGGAACTTAAGGGGGGAGTGAGGAACCCGGGACTGACTTCGGTCATGCATGCTAAGGAAAAAGGGGGTCGGTATCTATAGCAGATCCGACTTCCGCTTAAGGACTTGTCTTCGGACTTGTTGCCTAGGGTCGGTTGCCGGCTCAGCTACATTGGACATACAGTCCAAGGTAGGAGGCATTAAGATGGTGCGGTAGGATCACCTAAATCCTAAATTATAAGATAAGTTGTTTATTCAACCAATGGAGTTAATAGCTCATTGGCTAGGGTTGCTTTTGACCCGACAAAAATAAACATTGAGGTAAGATACAATCATTTATATTTAAAGAGTGGTTTGTATTCTAAGATTAAGATAAGGTTTGAGATAAGTTGCAACCATTCCTATTTAAAGGATGGGTTGTATTATAAGACTGAGATAAGCTACTTCCATTCCTTTTTAAAGGATGGTTGTTTTCTAAGGCTAAGATAAGACTAAGATTGAGGTAAGATAAGGATGGACTAAGATTAAGAGGAAACATAACTTAAGGAGTTAAATAATTAACTCTCTAATTAAGGGAACGCATTTAAGTCGTTCATTATGTTTGAACTTTGATTGTTCATATTTGGATTGTTGTTTACTGCACCTTCTATTATGTTGTGCATCTAATCAACCTCCATGCTATCGACAATTAGTCGTCGTAGCCACGTTAGCTTGGGGGCCATGAGAGCATCGTACCAGCATTCGTGCTGACCCCCTTTGGGGGCTGTTTTTACTACACAGGTGAACGTCAGGAGGCGGCCGTCGCGAGAGTAAGAAGGGGTACAAGCGTTACGGGTTAAGTGTGGCCTACGAGTTGTGCATGTACACTCGTATGGCAATTTGAGTTAGTAAGATGTATAGGATGTGAGGGGATTGTAAGAAGGATATGTACTTGGTTAAGATTTGTATGTACTAATGTTCGGTATATTCTGTCAATCAGACCATGGCAAGGTCCTGGAGTGTATTGAATTCCGCTGTGACATTTATATATATGTTGTTAAGTTGCGAAACCACATTTGGATTGAGATGGGGTGTTACAATCTCGGTATGCTTGGCTGCAGAAAGTAAAATATTAGTGTATTTATATGGGTGTACCTGTGTAGATGTACCTATATTAATAGTTGTTTGCCTTGTTAAATGACCCTGTTGGTGGGAGATGCGAACAATGCTGACAAAATATGAATATGTGTTTAGATATTTATGTAATTTAGGATCATTATACTACTCTTGCTAACTGGGGTTCCCATATTATTTTCTATTAAGATAGGCTAGGGGACGTTACATGCCTTACTAAATGACAACATTTTTGTAGTATTTCGTACCAGAGTAGAGCACGAGATGTTACATGTATCATGGACAAAATGCATTGGTTGATCTTTGAGCTAGGTTTCTGTTGACTCCTTGGTGTTTGAAATTTATATTAAGATGATAGTTTAGTTAATATGTGTGCTAATTTGGACAGACGCTAGTATTGTAAATTATTTAGAATTATTTTGTTAAATATTGAGATTGAAACTGAGATTGAGACCCCTGATTGAGTTCCATTTATATGTTGATAAACTGGTTAGCAATGCCATACTGAATAATATCATGAAGAATACTAAGTGATGAAACATTTGGTTGTCAATTATTAATAAATGAGAGATTTGTGATCAAGACTTTTATAACATGGTAATTATTGATGGAGCCAGAGGAAATTGTACTGGTTAGAGTAAAATTATGAGTATATGTGAGGTCTGTAGTTAGACAAGGTATATGACAACTGATGTATTTGTTCCCTTGTGTTTTTGACGTGTATACTAAGTGATTGTTCATGTTGAGCTCTTTGAGACGTTTTGTGATGAATATTTATAACGTGATAGTGTTTTTGGGAGCCTCGTGCTAAGAATTGAAGAGACCCTAGTTTTACAATTAGAAGCTTAGGCGTGAGTATACTATGTCGGTATAAAAAACAAATTGTTATTTTGGGACTTAGGGCAATTTATTTTGAACTAGGGAACTAGATTAAATGATCTGTTGAGAACCTTGGTTGAGTGTCCTTATAGGAATCATCAGTGAATATTGGGGGTAAGTATTGATCACCGGGAACTCAGGTTGCAGATTTAGGTAGTTATAATGATTCAAGAATAACTTTGGCTAAAACAAACCAAAAAAGAATGAAGTAATATAATTATACTGATTTCAAAGCTCCTAAGGAGATTGGATTTTGAATGAATTTGTTAAAAGTGTTGAGATTGGATGTTTACGATGTATGGGATATCTTATGTATAGTATATGAGTACTGAGTAAAAATAGAAACTTTTACTTAAACTCTGGGAATAGGAAATTCTTTTAATAGTTGTAGAGTGTGATTTAGGAATATTCTTGGGAACTCTAGGATGTGTACCGGATATAAAAAGAAGAGCATGTCCCAACGAAGAAAGGTGGGGTATCTTTTAGGATTACAAGATGTAACTGGTAGGGATCTAGGATTCCAGTTCGAGAGATGACATTTAGTTTTGGGAGAATTTCTCCGAGGAAGGCTAATAAAAGTTCTCACAATGAGCTTAATCTTTGGTGAATTCAGTGGTGATTGAAAGATGAGTTGGAGTTTGGTTCCATAAATTCCTTTGAATGTTGACTTATGTTTGGTGTGTATTGAGTTACTTTATTCATCATCCTCGGTTAAGGATTGGAATCTTGATGCAGAAGTGCTAAGGTGTTGTTCCTAATCGCTTGGAAAGCATGCGACATAGTAAGTGTTATATTATAGGTGGACCTAGAACTGGAACTTGTCGTGGTAAATGCGAGGATTGATATGATGTGTACTGGTATTGAGTTTGTGTTATTAATACGATGTGATGAATATGGAATGGTTACCCAAGGGGCCAAGGACCACGTAGTCCTTTGTCATACGAGCGGTGTGCCCGCGGGTATTCATGAATGACTTTGATTTTATAGAATCTTTTACTTTAGGTTTTTGTCTCTAGTAATTGTCAAACTCTAAGGAGATGTGCTTTAAACTAGATCCAGCTTCAAGGGCGAAGCTTTCTTTTAAGGGGATGTGATGAAATACCCGTGTATTTTGAGTTAGGAAATTTATATTATTTAAACGTTATGAGTGGGTTAATTTTATAATAGGTCATTATTGAGTTATTGGTTAGTAACGGACCAGGGAAATTATTGATATTATTTTACCATCTATTCTAAATTGAGCATTTTAATACATTCTGATTTCTTTCCTAAATTGTTATTATTATTATTCTCATCTTCTATCGCAGTAACAACATTAATCCTTATCTTCTTTTTTTAATTAATTAATTGATCTTGCTTTTATCTCTAACTAAAATAATTATTTACTTTCTCCATCAAAATTAATCATCTTAATATATGCATATATTCCTCTTTTTTCTAAATCAGTTTTACTGACATCCTTATCTCTCTCTATGATAACTACGTTCATTCTTATCCCTTCAAATTATTTTACATCCTATCTTTCTATTAATTATTTCACATCTTATGTTGCTGATTAATCGTCCTACTATCATCTTCTCCCAAATTAATTATTTAGTTTACTATTTATCCTCTCCTATCTAATTACTCAATAACAATTACTTCTTCTTTAAATATTAATTACATCATTATTTTTCTTAAAATATTCTATTTAAACCCTATCCCCACCTCCATCTTCCTCATCAGTCATCGCGACGCTCTTACGCTCATCTCCTCATAATATCAAAGTTCTGTGTCTTCTTTGTTTACTTCAAGGCTTCTTCCCTGGTGCCAAATTAGAGTCATTCGAAGGGTAAGTGCAATCATATTAGTTGGGGCTTACAAGGTTATGATTGAATTACATTTTGTTGGTGGATTGTTGAAAGTGTGTACATTAAATTTTAGATCTCGAGTTCGTTAATGGAGGATGTTGTTGGTTGTGAGTGATTGTCTCTTCTTGACTGGACATAGACTCCAGGTAAATTACTGTGATCATGACTGATTTTGATTCGTGGTTTTCAATTATTGGAAGATGTTTTGAAATGCTGATTTTGTGATTATTGGGAGATGCTTTAAAACCCTGATTAGGGATTTAGAAATTGGGATTCTTTCTCATGTACTGTGAATTGATTATTGAGGTTTATCAATGAAGATTTCATTATGGTTTTAGGGAGCCTTTCACAAGAATAATTGCTTTGTTGATGGAGCCCATAGGTACACCATATCAATTGTTGGTACTATGTATCTTATATATATATTTGCACTGCGAACAGTGAAACACAGCTAAGCTCTATGATCTGCCCCTTTAGGTCAGAAGTACCTTCTGGGGGGTGTGCACACTTAAGGACTTAGGGTGAGGTGGTATTATGATGGTCCCATAGGTGACTGTCCGTGGTATTATTGTTGGGATCCCATAGGTGACCGCCTGTATTTGAGTTATGATTGTTTCCTGATGAAAGCTCCCCTACTATTTTTACTGATGACCATTTTTTGCTGGAAAAATGGTTTCAGATTGCTGGCTTGTGATTTCTCCTGTTTGATTGGTTAAATGTTAAAAAGGATTTCAAAATGTATTTTAAATAGTGAGGTAGAATTTACTCAGTTTCACTGATTTGTGGTCCCTTCTTGTTTGCATATTTATTTTTTTATCGCAGGTATGGATGGTTGAGACTTGTGGCTGGGAATCACGTTACCACATAGATGTTAGGATTGTTGAATTATCATTGAGATACACTGTTTGATATACGATGTTATAGACACTTAATTTTGATATTTTGTTAGCATTTAGTCTGAGAACTCAAGTGGATAAGTGTGGCGGTAATGCCTCGGATTTAATTTACGTTCCGCTGTGGTTTCTATGTTTAAATTTTTAACACTTTTACTCATGAATTATTTATCTTAGAATGCAATTGAATTTGAGGTATTAATGTGCATTTTCCAATGGTGTTTTCAGTCTATTTTTGAAGTTTTGGACCTGTCCCAACGTTCATCCGGACATGCAAGTTCGGACAGGCCCTGTGAGCTGTTTTTATTTTCACAAGGTTGTGGTGTCCGGACATGTATGTCCGGACAGAGTGCGAAGACGAGTCTCGGGGTTGGAGTTCAATTTCCGTCCAAACTTCAACGTCCGGACGTATGTCCGGACACACCATGGTTTCTATTTCGACTTGTGTCCGACCTTGGAAGTTCGGACACAAGTCGGACAGAACTAAATTTCAGTTTTAAGACTTGTTTGAAGTTTATTTTCAATTCCATTTGTGGTGCTAGATCCGTATCATCGTATTCTTTCATTTAAGGCAAAATCCGGGGTGTTACATTACACCTCAAGTTTTTTAAAAATTACATTTTTGCCATAAAACTTTATAAACTTGTCATTTTAATATTTAAACCTTAACTTAACCAAAAATTATAACATAAACTTATACACATATCTATGTCATTGTGGACCATTTTAAACAGTATAGTCTCGGCCTTTTTCCATTTATACCCCAAAGTCTCCAAAAATTTCATTTTAACCCTTTTTACTAAATCCTTTGTACAATTAAGTCCATTAACTTATCCAAATGTTATAACAATGTTTTATACACATTCCTAGCTTATAATATGACATCTTTAACAGTTTAAACCAGCTCACACCCAAAAACAACTTAAAAACACAAAAAATGGGCATCAAAGCTCATAAATAAGGCCTAATTATTTGGCCAACATAACAACCATAACTTAAAATTTAAATGTACTCAAAATGTCACCAAATACCCATTAAATTTCGTCCTAATACACTCATGCCCTCAGATTTTTAGCTTTTTATCTTTTAACCCCCTAAAACTTTATTAAAGTGACTTTAGGCTTCTTAAATCATTTCTCCACTTAACCAAATGTTACAATTTGATCTTATGTTCATTACTAGTTCATAATGGACCATTTGTAACAGTAAAGTTTTGGCCATATTAAGTTCCCCGCCAAAATAGCTTTAAAACACTAAAAATGTGCATTAAGGTAAAAATAATTACCTTTGAAGCGCTTGGTGGTTTTCCTTCACCAAATTTCGGTTACTCTAAGGAAAAATAACTAAGAATGAGATCTAGTGTAGATCCATGGGTAGAAAGTAGTTTAAATGCTCAAAAAGCTTGATTTATGACTTACCCTTGAATCACCTTTGAAGGGTCATTTTGCTTGTACTCTCGGCCAACCCAAGGAGATGAATGAAGCTTTGTTTTTTATATGAAAAGATGAAGAAAAAGAGTGTAAATAAGTACAGGATTCGGCCATGTGTAGAACAAAAGAAGGGATGGAAGCTTATATCACATTTTTACCTTTGTATTGTTGATCTTGGTATAGCTCTCTTCCTCCAAGTTTTTGTACAAGGTTTTAGCACCAAAAGCTTCAGATTTTTGAGCCTAGAAAGAGGAAAATGAGTGGGTGGAGTTCTTGCTTTGTTAATGGAGAAATGAAGGAGTTTAAGACATTTCTTACCTTAACTTGGATGAACTTTGTCTAGCTCTTCACCCTTGATTATTTTCGTTTTTCTTGGCCCATGCCTAGGCACTTTTGAATAGTAATGAAGGGGGAGATATGAGTGGTGTTTTTGAGCAAGAAAAATGAAGATTTAAGACAAAAGGGAGTGAAAGAAGTTAGTTCACCATTAATGTTTTCTGGGAGCTTGAAGATGAATGAAGATGGTGAAGGGAGGGGCTGCTTTCAGCTGAGAGGAGGAAGGAAAGAGGGGTGCTGTTTGAGAATGGCATGGGAAACGGGAGAGAGAATGAGAGGAATGTGTATTAGTAAGAGAGTAGTCTTATTTTAGGTAGTAGGTGTGTAAGGCTAGTTGTACTTGCACTCTTATTGTATTTAGTTGCTTTATGGTCCCATCTTCTCTCATTATTGCAGCCGATGTTGGCTTGTTTTTTGGGGGAAAATTTGAAACTTTTGTGACTTAATTATTATGACTTTAATGTTGTGCATTTTGGACTTGTTTGATGTGTTAGGTTGTAATATATGTTGCTACCTTGTTTTAAGGAGTATTCCTTGTGTATTTAAGTGCTTGGTATACTTTATTATTTATTATAATTATATGAAGTATACCATATAACTTTTATCACATGATTGTGATCTTATCTTATGTATTAATGTACTATATGTTACATTAACTTTAGGAGTTGTTTCCTTCTTATAAATACTCCCTCTTTGGTCCATTATTTTTATGTGAAACTTGGTGCTCAATTTGGACTTTGTATATTTGTTTATATTTGTATGTTTAGAGGTTATAAAATTCCTTGGTGAATTTGGCTCATTAGCTTTCCCTTTAAAGATTAAACATTGGATTAAATCTCTTGATTAAATTAACCCCTCATTAATTATGGTGATTAATGTTTGGGGTATTTCACTTACCCAGATGGGGAAGGTCAAGAAGTCATGATCCGAGGATATTTTTTCTTATTGATACATTGACGGATTAGTATAGCTCCATCGAAAGACCATGGACCACAATTAAGGACTGCATGCAACATCATATGCGCTTGAACTCCAGCAAGAATATCTGCGTGGCCACCTTTTTGATCTTCAGGCGTCCTTCGAGTTTCCAAACCTTGGACATGGTAGCCTTCATCGCCCGCATGTCGACTCCATGAGTGGTGACTAACTTACCTAACAAGCATCTGTAGAAAGACAAAACCAAGTCATGGTCCATCAGGCCATCAATGGAGATAGGTGGCCTCTTCTTTTGTGAGGGAGAGCTCCTCGCACTAACAGGTAAGCTCCTCGACTGAGTGACGGGTGGGAGATCCTATAGAACAAACGTAATCGGGAGGGTTGCACCAGGGTGGTTGCCGCTGGAGGAGGATCATCACAAAGGGTGCCCTGGGGTCACAACCGGAGGGGAGATATTACCAGTTGAAGCAGTGGATTGAGTATTATGAGTTGATGGCAGATGGTGTGGAAGAATATCACTAGAGATATGTGAAGTTAATGGACAAGGAAAACTTTGGAAAATTCAAATGAGGAAGATTCATGATTGTATCATTTATGAACTTTAACGAAATTGAAAAATTTGTATGACAAGTAAGGAGAAAGATGAGAGGGGCAGGGGAAATAGAAGATTTCACCTAGGAGAGAAAGAACATTACTATTCATACAAATTAACCTCCATAAATATTCTAATATTAAATTTGATGTAAGTTATTCATTCTTAAAACTAAAAAATCTTCTTGGAGTCTATATAGGAAAGACCTTACTTTTGTTAAGGTCAATGAAAACTAACAAATATGCAAACCGAGGTCAAAAAGAGATGGCAAATAGATGTCCTCACTTCCTGATCCGTCCCTCCATCCTGTTTGACTGTCTTGTTTAATATTTGGGTGTGTCATTTGACTTTAATATTTAACATATAAGATAATACGATTTTATAAATCTAAGTTTTGCAATGAAAACCTTATATGAAAAACTTTGTAGAACTTACTTTTATAAAATTATTTTATCATATATTTTATATTGAAGTGGAAAAATGTGTCACAAAGTAAATATTAACAAAGATAGTATCATTCTTTTACGAGATTATAAAAACGAGTTTTATTTGATCAACTCACTTTTTCTTTCTATACGACACATACATCAATTATGATATCAAATTTTTATATTTTCTTTTAACTAGTTGTTCTAACTTCAATTCAAGACATCTATAAAATCATCCTCGCAAACGAATAAGGCCTTGAACTATTCAAAATATGACCTCCTCAGGTCCCATCCTCTAATCCACCTGCTTACATTTTGAGTGAATTATCTGATGGTAATTTGCCGGTTTATTTTCTAATATACATGTCTGTTGACATTTTTTCCTAGCTGTTTTGAAAAATATTAAGTGATTTTCTTATAATAAAAAAAAGAGTAAATTACTTAGAACCCCCTTAGGATTTAGGATATTACAGTTAACCCCCTTGTGTTTATCATAATTACTGGTAACCATCTTGAGGTTAAGGTATCTTTGACTACGAGCCCCCGAACTATAACTCTGTTATCAAGAAGTTAACTACGTGTTCACCTATCAGCTTAATCATATTAATAAGGTCATGCTGGACAAAAAGCACTACTTAAGTTGCATTATTAATTTCCTAAAAATGCCAACCTTTCCTTGAAAATGTATCTAAAGTGGGATGAGAGAGAGTTAGATGATATTGATTAAGCAGTTTTGTTGTCCAGCCTAGCATTATTAATGTGATTAAGCTGATAGGTCAACACATAGTTAACTTTTTTATCACAGAGTTATAGTTCGGGGGCTCGTAGTCAAAGATACCTTAACCTTGAGGTGGTTACCAATAATTATGATAAACACGAGGGGGTTAACTGTAATATCCCAAATCCTCAAGGGGGTTCTGAGTAATTTACTCTAAAAAAAACCTGCTTACATTTTGATCTTTGACTTCCCTTCTACCAAAACCACCCCTCTCTATTTCCCTCACTCTCTCCCCTCCACCCCATTTTGATTCTTGTTCATTCTCCTTTTCTATCTTAACAACTCAGCTCATGATGATCCTTGAGGAATTACGAAAGAATTTCTGTTCGCTTGTCAATTCCCATTTTGCTCTTTCTTTCTGAATCCACAATTTGTTTGGTTCTGATGTTCGGGAATCGGGAGATAGGTTTTGGTTTTTTTGTTGCAGCCGGAAAAAGTCGATCATCCTATTTAATTCCTGATTAGCGCCAAATATGCCCCAAGAGACATCCTCCGAATTAGACCCGGACGATTCAGACGCAGAGTTATTTGTCGAGGTCGATCCAACTGGTCGTTACGGGAGGGTACGTGCCCTGATATGCACACGCTCTTCTTTTTCGTACGTAATCCATTTGAGCGTTTTATCGTGAAATTTGTCATTCCCGATTAAATACTGCTATAATGTCGTTGATCTACGATAAATTACCTTGATGCTCTCTTGGCCAAGTGTATGCCAATTTGTGTTTATTTGGTTGCTATTGTTATTCGATTGATATTGATTACTAGTTATTGCAACTAACTGGTATTTTTGTTTCTTTGCTCTTGACATTGTAGTACAAGGAAATACTTGGAAAAGGAGCTTTCAAAAAAGTGTATCCTTTGACAGGATTCTTGTGCGCTGGACCTTTTTCGTTTTCAATTCTGTCAATGTTTGCCCATCATTATTCAAATTTCTCTCCTTTATTTTGCCCAGAGCAGTTGATTTGTGAAGTACATTTCTATTGTTTCTACCTCAATTCATGTTTTTAAACCAGATACAGGGCATTTGATGAGTGGGAAGGTATAGAAGTAGCTTGGAACCAGGTAAAGGTTTCAGAAATAGTTCGGAGCTCTGATGACCTAGAGAGGTTGTATTCAGAAGTTAATCTACTAAAGACGTTGAAACACAAGAATATCATCAAGTTCTACAATTCATGGGTGGATACCATACACGAGCATATAAATTTCATCACCGAGATTTTCACTTCTGGCACACTACGCCAGTATGTCTTCTCTTTGTATTACCATTAAGTTTCCTTTTCTAGATACACTGTTTTTTAATAATCATTTTGCTCATTCGAAGTGAGAATCATGTTATGGAACCGGAGTAGGTACAGGAAAAAGCATAAACTTGTGATCTTAGGGCGCTGAAGAAGGTCAAGACAAATTCTAGAGGTCTTCATTATCTACATGTAAATGATCCTCCTATTATAC
>CM041780.1:287278371-287323377 GCA_023374045.1 Limonium bicolor
ATTATAAATCTATAAGCTTTATTTAACTCCTTTTTAACTCTAATTTTCGGCTTTATTTTTCTAAAGTCCCTAAATTTAATTTAATTACACCTAATACCCCATTTATTTTCGGTAATGCATTTATACTACTTAAACTTAATCAAAAGCTTGTAAATGCATAAATAAAATGGCCTAAAATACATGGCCTTATTACAAACATTGGCTTGCAAAATAAATTACACATAAATGTCCCAAAATACATATAAAATTTCGGCCTCACCATATAATTTTCATTTATTTACCAAACTTCCACATAATGTCTTAAATTTGACATTTATGCTTGTTTAATTAGTTATAAAATTTATTAAGCCATTCCTTAATCATTTAAGGTCAAACAAGACCTTATTTCACCTCTTCACTCACGGCAATTAATTAGGAATAGCTTAAACTTGTATTAATGTAACAAGTTAAGGTTTTAAGTAATTTATACCTTGATTTAACCTAGATAGAACCTTGTTTGGTTCGGCCACCTTAAGTAGAAATTCTCCACAGCTTGTTTTACATGTTTTGAAATAGAGAACAAGGGCTAGTTAGTCTCCAAGCAAGATCTAACCATAAGAAGTAATTTAATGTAAGATTTAAGGCAAAAATCACCTTAAGAATGCAAGGAGAGTTCAAGATGGTTTCAGCCTGAATCAAACACACCACAAGGTGTTAGATCCACCATATTGACATAGGAAATAGCTAGATCTCAACAAACTACCTTGTTATTAGGTTTTACCTTGGAAAATGCCTTAAAAGAGGGTATTTCCTTTGGATCTCGTCCACCTTTGCTCCAAATGGCTAACCAACAGATTCCACATGAAAAGGAGAAGAAGATGAGGCTAAGACCAAAGTTTCACAGCCGAACCTGAAGGGAATCAAAAGTTATGAGCTTAAAGCACATTTTTACCTTAAATGGTCAAGACTTGAACTTTCCTCCTTAGATCTGGTTATGTACGAAACCAACACTTCCTCTTACCTCCAAATCACTCTACATAGATGTATAGAAAAGTTTGGAGTGTAGATCAATCGAAAAAGGAAGGAAAGATGAAGAAAATGAGCATTTTTATGCCTTAAGAGCTTACCTAGAGCTTGAAACCTCATCAATGGTGCTTGGAACTCTTACCTAAGGTGGATAGGAGCCAAAGGGAGCTCAAGGACAGAGCAAACTCGGCTGAAGAGAAGAAATGAAGGGGAAAGACCTAATATTGCCTTAAAGCACCTTTTTGCATTTTTTTATGATTTCCTTGCTTTGATGACTCATCAAGTCTGATTGGGGTTGGATAATTGGAGCTCAATCAGTGGAGACAAGAGGAGGAGGCAGCCGTCCAAGATAAGGGAAGGTAGGGTAGTGTTTGATTCAAATTTTGATTGAAAATGGAGTTATAATGTTACTTTAGTTCATTTATTGTAAGGTGACTAGCATTCTTGTCTTGTACCAGCTTGGAGCACCGAAATGCAAGGAGGAAGAGGAGCAAGTGGAGGCTCCAATTCGGTTGGCTCACATGGGTAACGTAAGTGGAGCCCACTTTTTTTGTTTTATAAAGTAAAGTTTGTCTTTATTTGTTATTTTATGCAAAAGTAAGGGCATATATTTAATTGTCACATGTCTCTTGTCCCTTGGTCTTTTAAGAGACTTAATTATCTGATTTCATATGGTCCATTTCGTGGTCAATGGTCAACATTGACCAACTTAGTCAATGTTGACCCAAACGGCCCCACATTAGGGTTTTATTAATTTTAATATTAAATTCGTAAAAATTCGTAAATTTCTGGAATTAAATTCCTAATATCATATAATATTATATATTTATTTAAAAAAGGAATTATAACCTTTTAGCCCATTTAAAACCAATTTAAATGGCGATTACACAAAAACGTGCTTTAAGGAGTTTTAGTGCACATTTTGTCGCAAGGTGTTTCTGGGCTCTGTTTCCTTTGACAACGGTTTTGTTGTGTTCCTTACATGATACTTGATCATGGTATTCAATTTTATATCATTTAGAGGTCATTTGATTTTTAATGTTTTCCTAGAGCACCTTTTTGCCCTTTTTGACCTTGAAGCATGTAAATGCTTTTTCTTTGTGTTGGAGTGTTGTCCAACGGTTATAATATGTTTAATATTATGTTAATATACTTAGGACAAATTTTTAGGTCCTAAGAAGTTCATTTGGGTATTTATTTACCCTTAACAGTCAAAGGGTGCAACATCTTGTTTTGTGTTGACCACTGTTGATCTCAGTTGACTTTTAAGGCATGTTTAGGCCTTAATTAATGTGATTAAATATTTAATCCATATTTAATAAGTTTGGGGTATTTCAGAGGATGATGTTTAGAGACTAACACCATTGGAATTTCATAATTTCAATTTTCTAATAGTAAGGTATGAATTATCGGAGGTTCCAGATTGCAAGATTTTTATCTAATTGGTTATATAACAAAATAACCTGATTCTTACTCTCAAAGTTCATTGAAACATCTTTTATCTTTTGTTAAAATTTCAGAATTTTTATCGACCTGTAGAACATTCTAAAAAAATAATATTCTCTTAGAGCATAAATCAGGGTTCTAGATAAAAAAATTTGTTCTACCAACTTGACCTGGCTTTTTATATAAAACACCTCCTTAAAAATGACCTAGGGTAGGAAATAACACTTCAAAAGTCGGAAAGCACAACCGTCAACCTTCTCCCAATGTTTATGAACATCTAAGCCTCAAATCAACACCAAAACTCAGCTAAAATCACCCCGAAATCACCAAAAACACTTCCTTTCATCTCTCATCAAACTTCCAAGCACCAAAACACCAAAACACAAAACTACAGAAGCAAATCGTGGTTAACAATCCAATGACGAAGGGAGCAGAAGCTCGGGTCGAAATCAATCTTGAATCAATCCCTTCGAGGCACCAAAAATTCCTGACATGAAGAATCTTCTAGAATTCAAAGGTAAAAAAAGGTTGAAATCATATCCTTCTGACTTTGTTCGACTTTAACTACTTTGTGTTAAAATTCAGAGTCGAACAAACTTTTTACCGCTCCTGAATTTACCATTGTTTTTGTTTCTGCCTAATAACTATCGGCTAAGTTTCATCATTAATTCGGTTTCAAATTGAAATCTTTTGATTACTGACATGTTAGAATCTTTCCGGTTATCTACCCAAATGTTTTAGCCAAAAACACCACCGGGTACTGCCCAAACGCTGCCGTTCGAGGGAGGTCTGCACCCACAGATGCTACGTCCAGGGTCCCGAACGCCTTGCATGTA
Organism: Limonium bicolor; assembly: GCA_023374045.1. NCBI lineage: Eukaryota > Viridiplantae > Streptophyta > Magnoliopsida > Caryophyllales > Plumbaginaceae > Limonium > Limonium bicolor. The sequence goes on from CM041780.1 coordinate 287,281,659, forward strand.
AGCCTAGACGCCGCCGGACGATGGCGGGACAATTTTATTTTCAAAATTAGGGTTTTTTTTCAACTTATGTCCGGTCTCACGGACGCCTAGTCCGTGGCCTCGGACTATTCAATATTATGTGTTCTGTTTAATTCAACTTTTATCTTCATTTAGATTAACTAGGGTTCGTGGGTTCGGACATTAGGTCTGTGGCCACGAACGGAATCAAAATTTGACCTAATTTTGCCTCCAAAACCCTAGTTTAGGCATTTAATTTTCACTTTATTTTCCTGTCAAAAAATGTCAAAAAGAAACAAAAGAAATCAGAAGTTCACGTACTTAGGTTAAAATGACTCGTAATAAGCTGCAATTAAACTAAGTAAAGGAAAAACGACCATGAGGGGTAATGAAAGTAATTGAACCCTAAATAAGTCGAGTACCAAGCCCCTGAACCCGAACTATACCTTTCCTGATTTACCCAAGGTTAAAATTAGGTGGCGACTCATAATAGGTTCCAGTGAGCTAATTTATGTTTTAATAATTATAGTTATATGACTTAGTTATTAAACTAAGGTTATAAGTGGACCTAGAAACCGACCAGATCCTAATCAACTTGAATCAACATAGGATAGGGTTCAAAAATTGAGGCTCACAGGAGTAGGATCTAGGACTTAAATATTCAACATGGAAGGCATTGATAGGCTTTATGTCTGTTTAAGATTCTGGTAGACCATTTTTGGTGGTTTTTGCATCTTTCATTCTTTCTTAAAGAATATCAGTGAATGTATCATCTTCTGCAACATGAACATCACCTAGCACATAGTCACTCTTATAACTAGGAGGACGCTTGTCTCTAGTGGATCTTCTTAAGGAATCATCTTCGAAGATGGATTGCTGAGCAGTTTGTTCTATTTGGTTAAGGGTGCTCTGGTGTTCTTCTAATTCACAAGCCTCACTGTCACAATAAACAGGGATGGCTTGATCTATATGCATCTGTTGTGGTAATGTATTTTCTGTGCTTTTGGGCTCTGTTTTTGAATGGAATTGGTTCTCATACAAGGTTAAATCCCTACTGATTACTACAGACTAGGTCTTTAAGTCTAGAACCTTATGCCCTTTCTTGTTATCCGCTATGCCCAAATACAAACACCCAAAAGCTCTCAGAGAAGTATAATCTAGTTTTTCGTTGTAGAGAATCTCAAATGGACTTTTCTCATCTATATCCTTAGAAGGTAATCTATTGACTAGGTATATGGCATACATGATGCATTCACCCCAAAACTCTAAGTTTAAATTGCTTTGGAAAAAGAGGGCTCTAGCTGTTCTAGAAGATATTTGTGTCTCCTCTCCACAACTTCATTCTATTGTAGAGAGTGAGCACAAGTCGTTGGGTGTACTATACCATTCTCCCCAGAGTATTTGACTTCTTCATTACTATTACCCTATTAAAAAGAATTGTCACTACTAACCCTTTTTATCGTTGCATTGAATTGTCTCTCTACAAGTGTAATAAAGCAAGTCAGAATGTAAAATGCATCAGATTTGTTCTTCAGTAGATGCACCCAAGTGCACCTACTGTAATCATTAACTAGGGTTAGAAAGTAATTATTTTTAATCATGTGTCGGAACCTTAAAAGGTCCCCAAATAACAACATGCAGGAGATCAAAGCAATTCTTGTTTTTGATAGCAGAATCAACAAATTGTTTCCTAATAGATCTAGCACGATGACAGATATTGCAAGCAACTTTTTTCTCAGCATAAGACTCCTATATCAATCCAAGTACATACAACTTGTTATATGGCACATGTCCAAGCCTATTATGCCACAAAACTAGACTATTTCTATTCAACTCTGCACTAGTACAACTATGAATCTTTTGAACATGATCTTGCTAAAAAGAACCTCATCTAAGCTATCATTATGTTAGACATACAAGCCATTGACAGAACTTCTGATGACCAAATTCCTTTTCGCATCACGCACCTAAAAACAACAGAGAGATTCTTGGAACACAACAGATCGACCAATTCGCTTAACAAGTTTAGTCATAGATATCAAATTAAACATGAATTTTTCATCAAACAGAACATTCTCTAGTGAGAAATTCTTTCCTAATCTGACTTTCCCATATTTTCTTACAGCTTGACCATGCCCATCACTCATAGCAATTCTACGAATTTCATTCAGTTCTTGAAGCACAACAAACACATCCTCATCACCGCACATATGTTCTGTCACTCCAGAATCAATTATCTAGCAATTTTTACCAATCACACTGGTTAGACAAACAGATACGTAAGAATGGGATTTAGGGTTACCTCCAAAACTAAAGTAATCTTCCTTCCTACTATCGCCATTTTGGTGTCTCTGTAATAGGGCTTTGAGTCGACTTACTTTATCTAGGGCCAATCTAGCTTATCTTGTTCCCCTTTCTTCTGGGTTGGTGCCGTGAATGGCCGTTCCAACTATTTCATTCAACATTTTCTTCCACCACTCGGGGTAGCCCACAATTTCAAAGCAGTTCTCTCTTATATGGCCCCTTTTTTGACACTTCACGCAGTGAAGATTCTGCTTCTGCTCAATGGTTTGGCTGTTGAACCCTAATTGATGACTAGGCTTCTGGAATTGTTCTCATCTCTCATCTAGAATCACAAATTCTGGTGGATAGATGTTGTTCTTGTGGTCAATTGCTTACGCTTCTCCTCTTGGCAAACAATTGAGTAGGCTTCCTCAATGCTCTAGAGAGGCTCTTTGAGGAGAACATTTGCGGTGATGTGTGAGTATTTGTCACTTAAAGCCATTATGAAATGCATCCATTTCTCTCTCTCATGTTGTTCCAGATACTCTGTCTTGTTGTTACAGTTGCACGACGGTAATTTTTCGAGGGCCTTCAATTCGTCCCAGACTCACCTCATGCTCGTGTAGTAATTGGACACATTGTTGGTGTTTTGTTCCATCTTACTAACCTCTTTCTCCAGCGAGTAAATTTGGGTAGAATTAGCTTGCTCGTATCTGGCACATAGAGATTTCCAAGCATCTCACGCATTAGGGAAGTATATTATCATTTCCTAAATTTCTTTGCTCAGTGTAACACCCTGTCCTAAACCGATCGTGGTTATCGCAACGGAATTAAACCAACACCAGGACCTTGCTACGGTCTGAACAACAGAATATACCGAACTTTAGATATTTACAACCGCTATTCCAAAATATACATACCAACCAAAATATTCACCAACCGAGTTTATAGTATCTCAAGTAACAACATATCTTCCACAAGTCTTAATATCCAACTGACAGATGCACAAGCGCAACCCGTACTCAAAATAAAAACCCGACCTAAGCATAACCGCCCCTACTCTCAAGGTGAGTCTTCATGGGACGCTTACCTGAAAAATATAAACAACAGCCCCCGAGGGGGTCAGCAAATTTGCTGGTACGATTCTCTCGTGGCCCCCAAGCTAACGGGGCTACGATGATTAATTGTCGATAGCATGGAGATTGATTAGATACACAATCATAATATGAAGTGCAATAAAATAACAATCTACAAATGAACAAGCATAGTTCACACACAATGAACGACTTAAAGGAGCTCTCTTAACAGGTGAGTTAATCATTTAATTCCTCAAGTTCCAATTCCACTTAACCTCAGTCCATCTTAACTTACCTCAAGCTTAATCCTTCTCTCAGTCTAGAATGCAGCCCGTTCTTTAAATCGAAATGGTTGCATCTTATCTCAATGTTTATTTTTGTCGGGTTAAAAGTAACCCTAGCCAATGAGCTATTAACTCCATTGGTTGAATAAACAACTTATCTTAAATTTTAGGATTTAGGTGCTCCTACCGCACCATCTTAACTGCCTCCTACCTTGGACTATAAATCCAATGTAGCTGAGTCGACATTCGACCCTAGGCAACAAGTCCGAAGACAAGTCCTCAAGCGGAAGTCGGATCTGATTCAGATACCGCCCCCTTTTAGTCACTCCCCTTAAGTTCCAGTTAGTGAAAATATTATAAACCAATTGTTAGTTAAACCTTCACGGGTATTAACCAACTATTTTAGAAGTGTAATTCCTCATCTCATTCCAATGTGTACTAAACTTGCTTAGTAACTAATCTCAAGTCACGTGTGTTAGTGTAAGGTAAACACACACACAATGAGCGCAATAAAACCGGTTGCATGCTTTATCTTGTTTTAGTCATAGCAAAGAAACAGATAGAACACAAGCTGAGGGACACCTCGTTCCTACGTTCTTATAACTTATCCTTACAACTTACCCTTAAAGTTTTAAAATCATTTACTTAACTTAGTCCCTTAGGTCCTTACCTTTCTAATCATCATTGCCCTCTTAATGGTGTACCATTAATACCACTTATCATTCTTAAAGTTTTTTTTTATGTCTTAAGAGTCGACCGACCCACCGACCGACCCAACCCCTGGGTCATTTCATTCCAGTAACTTTTCCGTTCTCTAAAACTCACCCGACCGACCCAAGGCCAGCCCGACCGACCCAAGACCCTCTGGGTCGGTCCATCCCAGAAACATTTTTGTTCGTTAAATTTTGCCCGACCGACCCTCCGACTGTCCCTACCCCTTGGGTCAGTCGATTCCAGAAATATTTCCGCTGGTTTAACAAGGTCCGACCGACCCAGACAGGGTCGGTCCCCTGGGTCGGTCCAGTGCAGAACTTCCCAAAAATTGTCTAATTGTTCCCAAACTTTTCCACAAGGTCCCCCACATGTCCTAACATCATTAAACTCACCTTAAAACATCCACCAAACTCATTAATTCACCCACCAAAGATCTTCTTAAACATTTACTCAATTCTTACTAAAACTTCTAATACTTAACATTTAATTCCTTACATTCCTAACATGTAATTTACCTAAAACTTCAACTAACCAAAGTGTTCCCTCCTTAACAATTTAACCACTCCATAAGCATCATCATTTCATTTACCTTAACTTCCTCAAGGTCATGTACCTAGCTCACACCTAAGTCATTTCAAGACATTACACCTTGTTTTCCTTCAAACTTTGAAAAAGTTTCCTAACTTCTCTTCTCATGGTTTTGGTGCCTAAAATTCACCATTATAGCCCTAGTTCCTCCTAGACATTCCTAGATCATCCTAATTCTCAAGAATACCTTAAACTCATTTTGTTTCATCAAAATAACTCCTAAAGTTCCCTAGCACTCCTTTAGTCATTAAATCTCCTTGGAACATCTTAAACACCAAGTTTCTACACCAAATTTTGACATGGCTTCCTTAGTATATTACTACACCCAAGCACTTAGGTTCTCCACCATTAACATCTATGAACACTCAAATCCTTAATACACCATCCTAGCACACAATATACACCCAAACTACGTTACATCACAATATAGTGCATAAACTTAAATTGCTTGGCACTTAGGCACTTAAATGACTTGGCTCTTAGGCCCTTAAATGCATAAATCTTAAACACTGAATTTCCATAATATATATAGCCTTTGACCTACAAATACATACAACAAGGCTCCCATTGCAATATAAATGTTCTTATAATTCACCTTAACATTATTTATCTATTTCCTTTCTCATTTGCTCCTTAGTCACAAGTTCCCTATATGATCATGTTCTTTCTTCTAAGTATTATTACCCTTAAATAATGTAAACTCTAACCTAAGCTTATCATATACCTAAATCTCATTCCCATAAACAATAAAACACCTTATGGTAAACAATTTACCTTGTTTTCCCAAGTTCCTCTTAACTTTCTCCTTAGGCTTTTTCCTTGGAAAATCTTGGCCACCAACTTAATTCCCCTTGGCAATGTTCTAATCAATATCTAATGACTCCAATAAGTTCTAAATAATACACTAACCTTAAGGAACCATACCTAGGTTAAAAATGTGTTTTAAGGTATAAAAATGAATATTTACCTTTGAAGTCTTAAGGTAAGCTTGGATATGAACCATGAAGGACCTCCTCAAGTCCTTGGAGAATAGAAACAAGCTAGAGCAAGGCATAAAAACAAGGCCCCATGAGTGGTAATTTCCGGTAATGGAGAAACGGTGATGGAAACCTAGTTCTTCTTATATTTTCCTTACCTTAAGAGGATGGAAAAGCTAATGAAGTCTTCAAGCTTGTTTTTCCTCCTTTAATGGCGGTTTGCCTTGGCACGAAAGTGAAGCTTTTGGAGATTTGAAAGGATATAAAGAAAGAGTTTGAGCTAACTAAGAGAAATATGTGCTTCGTTTTGATTTTGGAGCTAAAATGAGCAAGTTACGGGCAAGGCAAGATGGAGCTAGCATGGGGGCTATTCTTACGTGAATGAAGAAAAGAGGAGGCAGATGAAATTGTGGGAAGAAGAAAGAAATGAAGAGAGGAGGAGAGAGGTGAGTTAAAAAAGATATTTTCCTTAAAAGCAAATAGTAACCAATTTACTTTCCCTCTTCTTTTACAATCTTGGCTGCCACACTTAGGTGACTCACCACCTTAAAAATCGGCCCCCTCTTATAATAGGGATATTTATTGTCTTGTTTGACCAATTAATTAACTTATATTGACTTAATGCTAAACTAGGTACTATTTGGCACTATTCACAAATTAGTGAACATATTAGTAACATTTTTTATTTCCAATTGGTTTAGGATTCTTAATGTGATACTAAGTAGTACCCAAGTTGATTAAGGTGTAATAATGGGCATTTAGCCACTCAAAACCTCTTTCTAAGACAATTTTTCAAAAATGTGTTTTAAGAGTCCTTAAAGCAGAATTTGTATTTTAATTTGTTTTTGGGCTTGGCTTTCTTTGGTAATTGGTTTAACATGCCCATTATCATGTTACTAAAGTCTAAGAATGATATTTGGGTGTTACCCAAAGTTACTCCAAGCTTAGGGCACATTTTTGCTTAGATTGCTCTTATGGTGTTTCCTTGTGAAATTGTTGAGTAGGGAAGAAATGGTACCAACCCAAAAAGACACATAGAACAGCCGGCCACCACTGGACGGATGAAAATGGAATCACATAGAGTATCCGGCCACCTCTAGCCGGATGAAAATAGAGCTCATGCAAGGAAATATGTAATACGGCCGGTCGCTGTGACCGGCCAAAGCTACTAGGGGAGGGTAAAATGGTACTTATAAATGTAAAAGGACAGGCTGGCAGCATGAGATCAGGTGTAAAAACGCTATAAATAGGGGTTCACCCCCATGAAATACGATACGCTATAATTGGCAATCAAACTTAAGTTCCATTATGGCAAAAGGCTCTCTCTCTCTCTCTCTCTCTCTCTCTCTCGTTCTCTCTCGTTGAACTTGTGATCGAAACGAGGTAACATAAGGGTAGTAAGGAAGATCGATTTGGATAAGAATGAGTACTTCGTTTCATGTGGCGCCGTCTGTGGGAAGCGATCAGCTAGAAGCAACCACGAAACCACGTAGAAGCAGGGAAATGTTTTTTAATGTCGATAGGGAAAAGTATAAAATAACTAATCGTATTTTTGCAGGATTTAAGCATGGGAAATGGCTCCAACATCTAAGAAAACGCTGAAGAACACCGCTAAGGAAGATTATCGTGCTGAAGAGGAAATGAGTTTCGAAATGCCAGAAGTATCTCTAAAAAAGATCTCGAGGATATGCTGAAAGGATTGGTCAGATCGATCGATGAGAGGATCGTGGAAGGAAACGAGACTCTGCAACAAGAACTGATGCAAAGAGATGAGGAATATCAAAGAAAGTGGGATGAATTGACTGAGGCTATAGAACTATTGAGGAACAGAGATTCGAAAGGAAGTAATGGCGAAGAGAACAAGGACCGGAAGAATACTACGATCAGTATCGAAGAGGAGACGGAAGAAGACGATCAGATAGACATGAGCCTGTATCCCTTCTCAGAAAGGATAAGGAGAGCGAAACTTCCGCCGCACTTCGTTGCTCCGGCGGTCGAGAAGTATGATGGAACGGGGGATCCCGCCCAACATATCACAAAATTCATGTTCGCCATGAATACTGAAGGGATTAGTTCCCTCGCTCTCTGCAACCTATTTCCAGGAACGCTTTTAAAGAGAGCATTGGGATGGATCTCCACAAGGCTGCCGCAATCCATCACCAGTTTCAAGCAGCTAACCGAAGAATTTCAACAATATTTTGCTACAAGCAAAGAGGTCAAGAAAGAGACAATAGAATTGATGGATGTCAAGCAGCGAAAGGGAGAGACTGTGAAGGAATACAGTGAGCACTTCCACAAAAAATTTGCGGAGATTGATGACATTGATGAGAAGATTTTGATTAAAGCTTTTGGCAATGGCTTGGCGCAGCCCCGACTTGCTGGAAAAATTGCAACCAAAGCACCAAAGATCCATGGAGAATTGGCCGAAATGATCCATGACTTTTTGAAATCCGAAATAGCAGTGTGATCCTCGATTTTAAACCATGTCCTTTGTTGATTAATGCTGATTAGGATCTAACCGGGTTTTAGGTCCACTTATAACCTAAGATTAATAACAATGTCATATAACTATAATTATAAAAACCTAAGCTAGCTCACTGGAACCTATTATGAGTTGCCACCTAATTTTAACCTAGAGTAAATTAGGAAAGGTAGAGTTCGGGTTCGGGGGCTTGGTATTCGACTTAATTATGGTTCAATTACTTTGATTACCCCTAGAAGTCGTTTTTCCTCTACTTAGTGTAATTACGGCTTATTACGATTCGTTTTAACCTAAGTGCGTGAGCTTCTGTTTTTTTGTGCTTTTAAGCATTTTTTGACAGAAAATGAAAGTGAAAGATGAAATTACCTAAACTAGGGTATCGGAGGCAGAATTGGGTCCAATTTTGTTTCTGTCCGTAGCCATGGACCTAATGTCCGTAACCACGGACCCTAGTTAACCAATGTGAAAATAAAAGTCGAATTAAATAGAAAATGAAAATTTGAAAAGTCCGGGGCCACGGACTGGGTGTCCGTAGGCCCGGACATTGTTTAGCAAAACCTAAATTTTTAAAATTTTAAAATCACGCCGCCGTCCGTGGGTGTCCGTGGCCACAGACAACCTGTCCGTGGCCCCGGACCACCCACGGACAGGGGTTTTATGGTGGTTCCCGAAGGTGTTTTCAACTCAAAATTTATGCACGTGTAGCCTGAAAGGTATACAAGACGTTAGTAATTGAAAGACTACAATTTGAAGTCGAAATATGCACGAAACTTGACAAACGAGTAATAACGCAGAAGCAAAAGCAATTAGCAATACAGAAGCGTAAAAAGGTTAGTTTGAACCCAAAATTTGATAGAGAGTAAGTAAGGTCGTGGAGAGTTAGAAAAGTAGAATTGTAACCTGTTTTACCTTCGAATTCAAGAGGATTCTTCACGCCAGGATTCTTCGAGGCTCCGATGGTGCTGATTCCGGATTGAGTTCGACCCGAGCTTCTGGTTGTTGATTGTTGAAGGTGTTCTTCACGTTTTGGAGGTGGTTTGGTTGATGTTTGTTGATTGTTGATGTGCTGGGAGTTGAAAAATGTGTTTAGGTGGTGATTTCGGGGGATTTTTGATGTGATTTTGGTGGTTGGATGTGTAAAAACGTGAAAAGAATAAGATGGATACTTTATTTGAGAGTCTAGGGTTCTTGAGGTTCTGATTTGATCGTGGGATAAGGTTCCTTATGTAGGCTTCCTTAAAGATAGAAAAATCCGGTAAAAACCGAGATTTACCGATGTTTTAGCTCAAGGGCTTCCAAAAGGAATTTGATTATAAAATTTTACCCATGGGTAAAGGATGATATTTCTGAATTTTCTAAAGTGGATTCGAATTTTTTGGATATTGGAATATTTTTAAATTAAATTTCTGGTCAGATTCAATCAGATATTGCTAGAAAATTATTAGAAATTTAAAAAATCAAAATTCCAACGCCATTATGCCTCAAATGTCATCCTATATCATTGGTTAAAATTTCAAAGCATTTTGAATTGATTTGATCCTTATTTGGAGGAGAGAGAAAGCCTATAGGGGGCTTAGGAGCCTTGAAAAATTATGAAAATGCCCCTGGAGACGACTAAGCTGTCCCTAGTACTCTAAAATGTGCCGATCGAACTGGGAACCCTCGCTACTAGCCTATTAGTTGAGACTCTCTTCCGGTGGGGTTGAAATTTTGGTATAACAGATTGCCCCCCGTCAACTAGACTTTGTAATGGAAATGAAAAGGCTAGTTGATGCTTGAGTGATACCCCAAAATTTTGGATCTTAAAAGACCCCGCGTGCAATTGAAATCCGACAAGTTGTGTCGTGCTATTCTAAGGCGCTGATTGCCTATGAGTAAAATGGAAGGGTGTCGAGCGGTTCTAAGGCGCTGACTACCTATGAGTAAAATGGAAGGGTGTCGAGCGGTTCTAAGGCGCTGACTACCTATGAGTAAAATGGAAGGGTGTCGAGCGGTTCTAAGGCGTCGACCACCTAAAGGTAATAATGAAGCAATATCAAACTATTCTAAGGCGTCGCCTACCTATAAGGATGATATGATGTCAAGCTATTCTAAGGCGCTGGCTACCTATAATGAATGAAGTGATGTCAAGCTATTCTAAGGCGTTGACTACCTATTAGTGATTGAAAATTGGTGTGGGTCGAGTTCTTCTATTCAAGTGAGTTCTTCTACTCTGGTGAGTTCTACTGCTCAGTGAATTCTACTACTCTGGTGAGTTCTACTGCTCTGGTGAATCTGAATCTTTGGCTAAGAATCTGTATCCCTGTATCTTTGGCTGAGAATCTGTATCTCTATATCTTTGGCTGAGAATCTGTATCTCTGAAGAATCTGTATCTTCGGCTGAGAATCTGTATCTCTGAAGAATCTGTATCTCCGGCTGAGAATCTGTATCTCTGAAGAATCTGTATCTTCGGGTTATGGAATGATAACGGCTCATGTAAACAATTGTGATGAAAACTGATCGCTAGAGTGCCGAACATGGAAATGATGATAAGGTGTATGCAATCAAAATGTACGAAAGATACTTGTTCAAAACAAGAAACCATTGGAAAATGTGCCAAACATGGCAATGCTAAGGATTGAAAATTGTCCAGGGCAAAGACATTGCTAGAAAGTGTGCCAAATGTGGCCATGATGAGGTTTATGAAGCCGAAGTTTTTGAAGGAAATTTGTTCAAAACAAGAAATTGTTGAAAGAGGTGCCAAACGTGGCAGTGTTTGAAGAAAATTCTGTTTAGTAAAAAGGAAAGTGAAATTATCATTTTCTAACTATAGACTTCGGACTTGTAGTTTATCTCCTATGAGATGAACATGCAACCAGTGGGGTATGGTGTATGATGCGAAGGTAAGGGCTTATGTGGGCCTGCGGTGTTTGATGTGCAGGTAAAGGCTTATGTGGGCCTGTGATGGGATGGTGGTGGTGATGTTTGAGCTCTGGGTTCCAAATTGATGTTGTCATAGCAATTGTTGGAACCAACAATTGTCCCCAGTATTTTTCCCTTAAGATAATTTGATGTAGAGTTCATGGCAATCGATCGGAACGATCGATTGCTCGCAATATTTTCTTTTATTAAACGTGAGAATGAGTCTCATCCTCACAGGGTTAAGGCTTATGTTTTTATGTGGTGCTTCCTAACCTACACTCGGCGTGTTTGGTGCTTGCACTCGTTCCTCACCTACGGTCACCACTTCTAGACCATTGAATTCGATATTTGATGGATTTACTCATTTGATCTGTTACTTTCATGTGATTGGACACACAACTATCAAGTCGGAAGTCTTTAAAGCTTATAACGTGCCCATGGGGTGTGATGAAGCACAACGGGACCATGGAGGGATATTTGAGGTATGTGGAGCTTAAGTTGGTGACCAAAGCTGCACCTTGCGTCTTCTCTTGGATTCATCTTCCTTGTCTTGAAGTCGTCTAGCTGCTTTGTGTTGACGTTGTTTTCGAGCTTCTGGACTTGGACTTTTGAAGTTGTCCTTTTCACCATTTCTCTTCTCTTTGTCATTTAGATTTCTTCGAGGCACTTCAGGTTTGCCTCTTTGTTTTATCCTTTCTTGACTTCGTCTTCGGGGTTCTTGTGTCTCCCGGTTTTGAGTTTTGAGAGTTATTTTGATGTGAGCTCTTTGGATCCTGCATCACTTTGGGACCATTTACGGATCATCTCGTCATGCTGATTGCGGCTTTGCTTCTCTGGACTGATGAAAACGTTATCTGAGAGTCAGGCTCCTCGCTTCCTTTGGTCACCGGGTCGGTTATTCATCATCGGCTGGGTTATTTTGTGGAGTTCATAATATCGAAAAGGGGATATATGAAAGGCTCAGCGGGGGTGCCTAGGGTTTAATGTCAGGGTTCACAAGCTTTTGGCTATGTGGTGTTGTACCTAGGTGCTTCGTCATTCTTCATAGTTATGTATCCGCTCTTTGTTACTTTTCGCTGGTCTAAGAGTAAATTTACAAACTATCTCCTTCGGTCGGAGTTATGTCGTTTACCTTACCTTTGAATGTGGTCTCGCTGGAGTCGTGTAAAAATGACACGCTCGTTCACTCATGGTTTTTCTGCTCAAGTCACTCTCGTGAATTCTCACTCTGAGACTTGTTCGCATATTTAAACGAAAGGTGAAAGATGACGAACTTAAACTCAGATTTCCCCTAATATTAATCTAGGGTTTATAACAACAATTTGACAAATGTAGACTTGAACCGCTTCATGGGTTGTTTGGATGTTCTGGGGTGAGTAGTGGTGTTGGTTGGATATGTTCATCTTTTTAAAACAAAAGACAAGTAGTTTTGTTCAGTTGCCAAGAAATGACCGTTTCATGAACCTTAGTTTTAAGAAATGTTTGCTAATGAGCAAGATGATTTGGTTAAAGGTGCAAGGTTAACGAACACATTTCTTTTATTATCATTTTGTGATTACAAACTGAAAAAGCCAAAAAATTGAAATTTTAAAATCTAAACTTCATAAAATAGAAATGTGATAAACTTCCCACAAAATTGAAAAGAGTAAACAAAACACTACTAGACTTTTGCCTATTCAACAAACTGGAGTCCTTGCTCGATAAGGTCTTCGATCTTGTGCTTCAATGCTCTGCAGTCATCAGTACTGTGTCCTGGTAGTTAATGAAACTGGCAGAACTGATGGAGATGTTCCCCGGCTTGCGTGATCCCAAGACTAGGTGTGAGAGGATGTAGTAAGTCTAGCTCTTGTAGCTTCACAAGTGCTTGACTGAGAGGCCAGCCAATGTCATTAAACTGTCTTGGTGCAGAGAACCTCTTGGATCGGGGTGAGGCCTTGACGCTCTTCTTTGCAGCACTAGGTTTTTGTATGGTGCTCACTTGGTACGAAACTTCAGCTGTTTTGGCCGGTCCTGACTTAAAGGTTTCGATACTTACAACCTGGGCTTTGGGTTGTCCCAACTTCAGCTCACCTTTGTGAACCTTTTCATCCATGACTCTTACATGTCCCATTAGCATGTCGAAATTAGGGAAGTATGTGCAACTTAGCTCGTTGTTGTATTGTCTCTGCATATTGTCCACAATCATTCGAATTTGTTCTTGCTCATCCATTTTTGTAGGCATAGGCAGCGGCCTTCATCCTCCATCGTTTGATGAAGTCAGACATTGATTCACTGTTTCCCTGTCGGGTACTGGCAAGGTCGGACCTGGTGACTTCAAGATTCTTAGCATACTCGAAATGGTGTAGGAAAGCCTCACAAACCTCTTCATAGGTTTTGGTGTTCATCCTCTGAGTCAAGTACCAACGTTGAGGTATTTCATCGAGATAACGGGCAAAAACCTTGGCCCTCTGCATGTCATTCAACCTGAGGATGGACATTTCCCAATCGAAAATCGCTAGATGGGCCTGCGGGTCTGAGGAACCCTAGTATAGAGCAAGTGTGGGTAGCTTCAACTTTAGAGGGAGATTAACCCCGGGGTACGATTCCATAGAAGAGTAATCGAAACCAGCTGGCTTGCTAGATTTTTCTATGCGCTCGATCCTTTTCAGGGCCTTCCTTAATTATGCAGTTAGTTGAAGGTCAGGGACGACTTGCCCTACAAATCTTTGTGCATCCTGGGCCTCAACAGAGTTAACTTCGATGTAGTCACGCTCGTTCCCAGAGTCAGCAATCTTTCCTGAAATGTTTTCCTGATGACCAACCTCAAGGGAATTGATTTTGCTTTTCAACCCTTCGATGATGGTGACATACTTAGCCTCTATGTGGTTAGTGGTGGACCTATGTTTCTGTTCCATGGCATCAAAGGCAGCCATGTATCTTTGCTCTAAGGCTGCAGACTGGGCCTCCATGCTGATTGGGTTTCCTCCCTCTACCATACTTGGGATTCGGGCTTATCTGTTGGAAAACAAAAGTGGATTGAGCTAAAATTTTGGACCGTGAAGAAGTTTTAGGTAAAAACTTGTTTGGGCTGCAAGAAAAGCATATGAGCTGGAATGTTTCGAAGATTGTGGGTAGGCACTGAGGCCCGAAATGAGTTGGAAGGGAGGCACATGGGCCAGAATGATTCATGAGCTGTGAACTAGTGCCTAGGCTGAAATGTTTGAAGAGCGTGGTTCTTGAGCCGAAATGTTCTGAGAATTGGGCGCTTGGGCCAGAATGTGTTTGGGCTAGAAGTAAAGTGCATGGGCCAAAGTGATTTATAAACCATGTTCTAGATGTGAATTGGAATTTGGGCTGAGTGATTATGATTGGGCCTAAAGATGATACCCATGTCTAGGATCGTGGGTCAAAACCCGAGTGAAAAGTCTTCCTGGACTAGAATGGGCCTCAAAAAGAAAAGGCATGATGGATTTTTATGGATCGCTTTAGGTGGATTTGTTTTTTCATGGGCCTAGAACTAAATTGATAATTCAAATTGGGCCGAAAGAGAGAAATCACCTAAGTCTAAATTTTTGGGCCAAAGCACAAATGTTTCATATCAAACCAAACAGGACCTCTGGGCCGCAAACAAATAGAGCCGTCAATTCGGGTTGGGCTAGGTTGATGTAGGAGGAGTTCCTATCAATCTCTAGGCTGGGTAGTGGGCCGGTCACACAAGCAAACAAGGCCCACACAAATTTAACATGTCCTCACTAGTCGTTTAAATCAAACCGGGTATGGATCGATCCGGAGAGGTGCTTGGGGCACGGGCCCAGGTCACCACAAAGGAATAGGGCTTGCACGCTATTCTCTTTGGGCTTCCCCACTCTTTTCACATCACCTGAAGGTGTGCGTCTACGGTTGGGTCTTTGACTGATCAAACAATGGGCTAGGTAAGGGCACTGCCAGGAAAACGCTTGGGGTTAAGGCCCAGGTATTAAGGGGATGTGGTTAGACGACATCCTCCTCTTTTCCCCCGCTTATTCACATCACCTAAAAGGTGTGAGTCCTTGACAGAGGACCCCCAAACGGGTCCCAGAGTGAAATCGGTTTGTGTGGACCCTCGGTCTCATATGATGCAAGGGTGCAGAAAATTAAAGTGCGCACAAAAGTAAACAAACAATGTAATAAAGCCATAAATACACAATTTTTCGAGTTAAGCCCTCTTTCTTAAAATTAAACAAGTTAGAATTAAGAATTTGTCCTCAGCAGAGTCGCCAGTCTGCGAGCCTCGATTTTAAGCCCTATCCTATGTTGATTAAAGCTGATTAGGATCTAACCGGGTTTTAGGTCCACTTATAACCTAAGATTAATAACTATGTCATATAACTATAATTATTAAAACCTAAGCTAGCTCACTGGAACCTATTATGAGTCGCCACCTAAATTTAACCTAGAGTAAATTAGGAAAGGTAGAGTTCGGGTTCGGGGGTTTGGTATTCGACTTAATTAGGGTTCAATTACTTTCATTACCCCTAGAAGTCGTTTTTTCTCTACTTAGTTTAAATACGGCTTATTACGAGTCATTTTAACCTAAGTGAAAGAGCTTCTGTTTTTTTGTGTTTTTTAGCATTTTTTGACAGAAAATGAAAGTGAAAGTTGAAATTACCTAAACTAGGGTTTCGGAGGCAGAATTAGGTCAAATTTTGTTTCTGTCCGTAGCCACGGACCTAATGTCCGTAACCACGGACCCTAGTTAACCTATGTGAAAATAAAAGTCGAATTAAACAGAAAATGAAAATTTGAAAAGTCCGGGGCCACGGACTGGATGTCCGTAGGCCCGGACATTGTTTAGCAAAACCTAAATTTTTTAAAATTTTAAAATCCCGCCGCCGTCCGTGGGTGTCTGTGGCCCCGGACCACCCACGGACAGGGGTTTTATGGTGGTTCCCGAAGGTGTTTTCGGCACAAATTTTATGCACGTGTAGCCTGAAAGGTATACAGGACGTTAGTAATTGAAAGACTGCAATTTGAAGTTGAATTATGCATGAAACTTGACGAACAAGTAACAAGGCAGAAGCAAAAGCAATTAGCAATACAGAAGCGTAAAAAGTTAGTTTGAACCCAAAATTTGACAGAGAGTTAGTAAGGTCGTGGAGAGTTAGAAAAATAGAATTGTAACCTGTTTTACCTTCGAATTCAAGAGGATTCTTCACGTCGGGATTCTTTGGAGGCTCCGATGGTGCCAGTTCCGGATTGAGTTCGACCCGAGCTTCTGGTTGTTGATTGTTGAAGGTGTTCTTCACGTTTTGGAGGTGGTTTGGTTGATGTTTGATGATTGTTGATGTGTTGGGAGTTGAAAAATGTGTTTAGGTGGTGATTTCATGGGATTTTTGATGTGATTTTGGTGCTTGGATGTGTAAAAACGTGAAGAGAATGAGACGGCTGCCTTCTTTGAGAGTCTAGGGTTCTTGAGGTTCTGATTTGATCATGGGATAAAGTTCCTTATATAGGCTTCCTTAAAGATAGAAAAATCCGGTAAAAACCGAGATTTACCGACATTTTAGCTCAAGGGCTTCCAAAAGGAATTTGATTATAAAATTTTACACATGGGTAAAGGATGATATTTCTGAATTTTCTAAAGTGGATTCGAATTTTTTTGGATATTGGAATACTTTTAAATTCAATTTCTGGTCAGATTCAATCAGATATTGCTAGAAATTATTGGAAATTCGAAAAATCAAAATTCCAACGCCATTATGCCTCAAATGTCATCCTCTATCATGGGTTAAAATTTCAAAGCATTTTGAATTGATTTGATCCATATTTGGAGGAGAGAGAAAGCCTATAGGGGGCTTAGGAGCCTTAAAAAATTACGAAAATGCCCCTGGAGATGACTAAGCCGTCCCTAGTACTCTGTAATGTGCCAATCGAACTGGGAACCCTCGCAACTAGCCTATTAGTTGAGACTCTCTTCCGGGGGGGTTGAAATTTTGGGTATAACAAGCAGAGAATAAAGCTAAAGAGCTAGCGGACAGCTTTAAGGGAACAGTTGTATCAGAGAAGAAAGGAGGTCAAGGTGAAAGTGCCGGAGGTTCGTCAGGAGGGGGATCGAGGTACCGACCATATTACAAGGCAGTGGATGGATCATCTTCCCAAGGATCACAACATCAAAACTCGAGGCCCACTGTTTACATCGATCCGGGAAAGTACGCGGCCGCAGTAAGAGAAGGATATCTCCCACATCCTAGGAAGCCGCCGCAAGGAGAAATCCCAGTGGCATTTTATGAGTATCACGGGAATCAGAGTCACCAAACAGTAAACTGTGCTACCTTAGCTAAGGAGCTCAGAGTCATTGAGGAGAATAAGAACAGGAAAACAACAGGCCGGATTACAGAAGCAGTACGGCAATCAAAATTCTTCCCAAAACAATAGTCAGTATGCACCTCGAGGCCGTCAAGAAGAGGAGGTCCACCCAAAGCTCGACCATAGCAAATCTGCTGGTATGATTACAGGTCTGTAAGAAAGGGAAGTAAAGCCTTATTTCCCAGCAACAGGTATCCTAGGAATAAAATTCATTATAGATCGCCTTTTTAAAAAAAATCAAGAAATAAAAGGATAAATAACATTTCACTTCACACTGTATTTCTTGAATACACTAGATTTCCTCCTCAAAGAAGGCTAACATAATATTTCCTTAGAAAACTCACAGGGCTTTTTTCGGAGGTAGGACCTCTAACTCCTAATGAAAGAAAAAGGCACATTCATGAGGTGCATCAGGAACTCCCAGAAAAATAGATCGCCAAACGAGAGAGCTTCCCTCCAATTTTCTTTTCCGATGAAGATGAAAATGGAGTGCTATACCCACACAACGATCTACTTGTCATTTGTGTGCAAGTAAACGATCAAATGATGGAAGGAATCCTAATTGACAGTGGAGCCGGAGCAAATGTCATATCAGCAGAAGCAGTTAAAAAGCTAGAAGTGCCAGAGGACCAAATCAAGCCATATTCAGCAGTTCTGGGGGGATTTGTAGGAGGAGTTTCTACCACATCTTCCGGCAGGATAGATATTACAATTATTTTGGGTCAAGGAGATGAAAGAAGGACAGAAAAACTCATGGCTTTCATTGAGCCAGGCCTCTCTGGATATAACATGTATGTCGAAAGACCAGGGATCAATGCTTTCAAAGCTATATGTAGTACCCATCATTTAAAATTGAAGTATCTAACCAAACACAGGAAATTGGTTACGATAAGAGGAAGTCAAAAAATGGCTCGGATATTTGAGGTCCGCATTATGGACAGTCTTCCTAATGAAGAGGTGGCCAAAACTGTAGGGTCGGAAAAGGAATTCAATGGGAAATTACCGCTTCCCCCAGAGCCAAGTCAAGGAAAAGAAGAGCACCAAGCGACTCAGGACCCCCCAGAGAGGTATACCTAAAATTCAACCCTTTTAAGTTTTTTAAAATAGGAACTACATTTGACCGCGGAGAACAAACTCACTTAATGAGGTTCTTGGAAAAAAGAAGGACAACATTCACTTGGAGCACAGATGAAATGCCTGGAATAGACCCAAGCGTATCCGGCATGAACTCAGAGTGGATCCAAAGCATCCGGCGGTCAGGCAAAGGAAAAGAGTAATAGGGCAGGAAAGGGATTTGGCAGCTCGAGCCGAGGTCCAAAAGCTCCTCATAGCCAGATTCATCAGGGAGGTAACTTACCCAAGATGGCTGGCTAACGTTGTCATGGTAAAGAAAGCAAATGGAAAATAGAGGATGTGTGTGGATTTCACGGACTTAAATAAAGCATGTCCTAAAGATTTCTATCCCCTGCCATCAATAGACAGATTGGTGATTTCAACTGCTCAGAGTTCTGTGTTAAGTTTTCTAGATGCATTCTCCGGTTATAATCAGATTAAAATGAATGAGGAAGATTCCTAAAAAACATCTTTTATCACTTCAGCCGGAACGTTCTGCTACAAAGTAATGCCTTTTGGCCTAAAAAACGCAGGGGCTACCTTTCAGCGAATGATTGATAGAGTGTTTGGTCAACAACTTGCTCGAAATGTTGAAGCTTATGTTGACGATATAGTCGTAAAAAGCCCATCGAAAGAGCAACACATGAAAGATTTGGAGGAAACATTCGATACTCTGGACAAATATCAAATCAAGCTGAACCCGGAGAAATGTGTATTCGGTGTTACTAAAGGAAGGTTTCTTGGCTTCATTGTCGGACAGCGAGGTATCGAAGTTGACCCAGAAAAATGTCAGGAAATCCTCAACCTTTCCCCACCCAAAATTATCAAGGATGTTCAGGCACTAAATGGGAGACTCACGGCGTTAAGCAGATTTTGCTCCAAGCTTCAGGAAAAATTATTCCCGTTCTTCAACATCCTAAGGAAGAATAGGAAATTTCAGTGGGGACAAGAGTGTATAGATGCATTCAAAAAAATCAAAGAGATGCTCCGAGATCTACCTAAGATCGGTGTACCTGCCCCTGGCCAAGACCTCTACCTTTATTTGTCAGCGACAGATTGGGCAGTTGCGGCTGTTTTGATCATGGAAGAGAAAAGGGAAATACCAGTCTATTATACCAGCAAATTTTTTAGCCCAACAGAAGGACGGTATACAAACATAGAGAAGATTTTGTTCGCATTGGTGATAGCATCAAGAAAATTACGGCCCTATTTTCAGTCGCATCGAATCTTTGTCAAGACCAATTAGCCGAATGGTGAGCTGGACAGTGGAGCTAACACAATATGAAATTCACTTCTTGCCCAGAACAGAAATTAAGGCCCTAGCCTTGGCAGATTTTATAACAGAAACAAACTTTGCAAAAGAGGAGAGACAGCCCCAGAATCCATACGTTATCTTAGTTGACGGAGCCCGATGCAAACTTGGGGCAGGAGCCGGAATAGTAGTACAAGCGCCGGATGGACAAAACTTAAATTACGCCTTCCGGCTAGACTTTGACATCATCAACAACGAAGCTGAATATGAAGCTCTTATCCAGGGTTTAGAAGTGGCTACCGCCCTAGGGGCAACATGTCCCATAGGAAGATACCCTCTCTATTCTTTCCCTCCTATAAAATCTTGTTGGAGATAAAACTTATAAATTTTTACTTTTCGTAGAATTAGAAGTATACTCGGATTCTATGTTGGTAGCAAGACAAAATGACAACGTCTCTGAGGTCAAAGAAGAGAAGTTATAGAGGTACTTGCTCAAAGTCCATGAACTAAAAGCAAACTTCCTAAGATGTGAATTAAAGCACCTTCCTATCAAGGAGAATGTCGAGGTTGATGCCTTGGCAAAATTGGCAAGTATGGTCGAAAAGGTGCCCAATGAAATAAGGCTAGAAGTCAAAACTGCATCAAGCATAGATGAAACCCAAGTATTTACTATGGAACCAAGTGTAGAAACAGAATCTTGGATGACTCAGATTATAGA
This sequence comes from Limonium bicolor, assembly GCA_023374045.1. Classification (NCBI taxonomy): domain Eukaryota; kingdom Viridiplantae; phylum Streptophyta; class Magnoliopsida; order Caryophyllales; family Plumbaginaceae; genus Limonium; species Limonium bicolor. The sequence goes on from CM041780.1 coordinate 287,302,369, forward strand.
GTATATACGCCAAGGAAAGTTGCCGGAAGAAGAAAAAGAGGCTAGAGTTATAAAAAGAAGGGCCGCGTCCTTTTCATTGAAAATAACCAGCTATATAAACGATCTTTCGCAAGACCAGCACTAAAATGTGTTACCATGGCCAAAGGGGCTGAGCTTGTAAAAGAAGTACATGATGGATCCGGCGGAAACCATCAAGGAGAAAGAACCAAAGTGCACAAAATCTTGAGGCTCGGGTACTTTTGGCCAAAAATGAAGGAAAATTGCAAGGAGTATATACAAAAGTGTCTCAAGTGCCAAGAACACGGAAACAGAATGCATAATCCTCCGGTAGAACAAAAATCTATCCTCTGCCCAATCCCCTTTGCTATGTGGGGATTAGATATTGTGGGACCATTTCAGGAAGCGTCACCTGGGAGGTTCAAGTTCATGTATGTCGCCATCGACTATTTCACAAAATGGGTCGAGGCAATGCCCACTATCTCTATCACAGCTAGAAAATCACAAGAATTCATTTGGAAGTATGTGGTATGCACGTTTGGCATCCCAAAGACAATAATAACAGATAATGGAGCGCAATTCAATTGCGAGAGCTTTCGGGCATTCTGTGAAGAATGGAAGATTAACTTAAGATTCGCATCGGTGGCTCACCCCCAGGCAAATGGACAAGTTGAGAATGTGAATGGACAGATAGTAAAAGCAATAAAGAAAAAGCTCAATGAAAGAAAGGGAAAGTGGGCAGAATTGTTGCCCCAGGTCCTCTGGTCATACAGGACAACAGAAAGGGGGCCGATAGGGGAAACACCCTACAGACTAACATATGGATTAGAGGCTGTCATTCCGGCGAAAATTGATGTACCATCAATAAGGTGGGAGTCATATGATGAAAAAATCAACAATCAGGGAATACAAGACCATGTGGACCTCCTCGAAGAAGCCAGGGTGGCCGCCGAAGTAAGGATGGCAAAGGATAAATCCAAAGTGGACCGATATTTCAACTGAAGAATAAAAGAGCAGAGTTTTGCCCCAGGGGAGTTGGTTCTACGTGAAGTCAAACAGCCCCAGAAACTAGAGCCCAAATGGAAAGGGCCATATATCATACACCAAAAGACTGGACGAGCTTCATACCGTTTAAAAAATAGTGAAGGGTACGAATTGCCACATTCTTGGCATGGGGAGTGTTTGAAAAAATTCTATGTGTAAAATCTATGATTCTTCAATAAAGAGGTATTATTTTTGAAAAGAATAGAAGAGGCAATAACCGGCCAATGAGCCGCAGGCTATCATGCCTTGAAAGTAAGCACCGGCCAACAAGCCGTAGGCTATCATGCCTTGAAAGTAAGCACCAGCCAACGAGCCGCAGGCTATCATGCCTTGAAAGTAAGCACTGGCCAACGAGACGCAGGCTATCATGCCTTGAAAGTAAGCACTGGCCAACGAGCCGCAGGCTATCATGCCTTGAGAGTAAGCACCAGCCAACGAGCCACAGGCTATCATGCCTTGAAAGTAAGCACCGGCCAACGAGCCGCAGGCTATCATGCCTTGAAAGTAAGCGCCGGCCAACGAGCCGCAGGCTATCATGCCTTGAATGTAAGCACCGGCCAACGAGCCATAAGCTATCATGCCTTTAAAGTAAGCACCGGCCAACGAGCCGCAAGCTATCATGCCTTGAATGTAAGCACCGGCCAACGAGCCGTGGGCTATCATGCCTTGAAAGTAAGCACTGGCCAACGAGCCGCGGGCTATCATGCTTGAAAGTAAGCACCGGCCACGAGCCGCGGGCTATCATGCCTTGAAAGTAAGCACCGGCCAACGAGCCGCAGGCTATCATGCCTTGAAAGTGAAATCCGGCCAATGAGCCGCAGGCTGTCATGCCTTGAAAGAAAAGATCCGGCAAACGAGCGGCAGGCTTTAATGCCTTGAAAATAAAAAAATTTGGTCAATAAGCCGCAAGCTTTTCATACAGTAAGGATAGGCACTCAGCTAACAAAACCTACATAAGATAACCACGTAACAAAGCATTATACCCAAAAGCACCACTCAAGGAAAATAATACCTTAGTAAATGACATCTGACTAGAAAAAGAATAGAGACAAAGGCAGAAAAAGACTGGTCGCACCGGCAAATAAGTAAGCTTATATTCCTCCCAAAATCGGGGTACACTTAGTCACAAAGAGTATGATCATTACAAAAGTTTGGGATCCACCAAAGATACATAAAAAAAAACCTCTAAACAATCATCCTATTTTTCTGTGGCTAACTTGCCACCACTGTCGGCAACACTTTCTATAGATTTGGATCTCCCTGTACCATGCTGCACTCCTCCAACAGATGGCTGGATGTTGCTTCCGGCCGGAAGAAAGAAGGCTTGACCAGGACCGATGCATGTCTCACCGGGGCAGCGGCTGAATCTCTCGAGTTCCTCAAAAAAAATATGACTTCTGGGCAACAGCTTTGAACTCTAACCCGTTATACAGATCATCATCAAGCACCTCCCCTTTCTCCAGGAAGTGCTCCGAGATAATTTGGCGGCATATATTAGCTATCCTACGGCATTGAGAGGCAAAAGACTCCTTGAGATGAGCGTTGATGGTGCCTTGCTTTTGTATTTTCTCCTAAGATTGCCGTGAGAACGACGTGAGCTTAGCCACTTAGGTCTCGGGACAAAAGACCTGGGCCCGATACTTATCGCGTTAACTATTGGCTAAAGATAGCTTCTCATTGACAATATTCACTCGGTCATTTAGCTTCTGGATGTGCTTCAAAAGATTATCGGAGCTCGGACCTAGCCGGAAGACAAGAAGGGTAAGGAATGAAGACACGAAAAGAAAGTAACAGAAAATCAAAATCCGAAGGCTTACCTTTGTTCGACAGCTCAGCATTCTCAATTTGGAGGCGAGACATGGCATCCTCAAAATCTTTCACCCTCTCTTCCAGCCTAGCTTTCTCGCTTGCCAAGGCAGCTTTTTCCGCAGCATGAACCTTCTCCTCTTCTAAAGTGGAGCAATCTTGAAGCAGAGACCGCTTCTCCTGTTCAAAAGAAGTTCTTGACTGCTCTTCTAGTGCGGTCTTGTCTTCCGCTGAGCAGTTGAGCTCCTGATTGAGCTTTCCATTTTCCTCTACAAGGGCCTTATTTTCTCGTGCAAGAGCCTGCTTCTCCAGCTCAAGCGCCTCGACCTCCTGCTTAAAAGCATTCTTTTCATTGAAGAGGAAAGACTTGTCAGATTGGAGGGAGGCCACCTCTTTCCGATGAGTAGACCGCACCTGATTTAGCAAAACGTCTAAGTCAGAGAAAGCCCAAGCCAGCTCATCTTTTCAAAAGCAAGACGGTTTTGTACCTCTATCAAAGTGTTGTCAGCTTGAAGAATCCGGCTTTTGAGGGAAAAATTATCCTCTCGTAGACCTTTCAGTTGTAGTTCATACTCATCACGCTAACGGTCACATTCCTGCCGAAGAAAACCGCATCTCTTTGTTTATCGCTTCAGTCCTTTCCTTCACTTTGAGATCAATCTCATAGTGAATCTAGTCGATGTAGGCATCATGTGTGGAGAGAGTTTCTTTAGTTCCTCTTGAACGTTGTTGGCTTGGCTCTCCTCATAATGGAGCCTAGTCTGGAGGTTGCCGGAATGAACCTCAGCGCTCTGGGCCATAGACATCACCTAAAACAGCAGCACAGATCACCAAAATCAAAAAACAAACTAATGAAGGGAATACAAATAAATTATTAAAAGTCAAGGAATGTATACCAACCCGAAAGATGCCCTCCCACATAAATTCGAACACGTCATTTATTGGAAGGGAATGCCACATAATGGCGTCTGCTCCCCCGTCTCCCGTTCGTAACTTGTCTTTAATTGTAGTGGAAATTGCCGAAGGAGTGAAGATCACATCCGGATGACCGGACCTCCTTATTGCCTCTTTCCAGACGGCATAATATTTGGTAGATTCGCAAGAGATTAGAGGAAGAGGATGGCCATGATGGTAGAACCATCCTTCCTTCTGGGAGGGACCGGTGAAGGACTCCTGAGCAGGGGGAGGAGGAGAAGAAGAGGAGGCCATGGTATCCTCCTTTTGTTTACTCCGTAGTTCAGGATTTTCGGGCACCGGCCGGTATTCCATTGCCCTTTGCCGCACTGCATCGTTGGCACCAGCAATATCATACGAGGTTGAGGCCTCAGGGTTGCCGCAGGTTTGTTCTTCTCCTGACGTCTTTGGCAGTGGAGCCTTTGGTTTTGATGTGGTTTTCTTTTTAAGCTTAAGAATACCAGGGACAGGAACTGCGGCAGCAATCAAAGACAGGCACAATCTCATTGTCAGAAAAATCAATAAAACATATACAGAACCAGGGACAAAGGAACGCTATTTAAAAGGAAAAAGTGGTAAGATAAAGTTGGATTGATCAAAACCTTGTTTGGCCGAAGGATCGGTGCAAAGCCCTGTAGCTTCCAAAGTATTTTCTTGGGCGGGATCTGAAGAAAAGTAGCCCGACAAGTCAGGAAACTGTTCGTAAATCGGGGTCAGATGACCGGACTCCCGCTCCGGGTGAAAACCAAGGTCTGGACCCGAACCAGGGGTGAGAGGGAGAGAGACACGGCACCCAGACTTTGGACTCACGTGCCATGTACCTGGCAATCCGGCGTTCAGGCGTTCAGGGGATTCCAAGCTTTTCTTTTTCTTTGATTGCCCAGCTTGGTCATCTTCTGCCCCTTGCCTGGAGCACTTTTTGGAAGAAGTTGTACCTTCCAACAGCCGCTCAGCCGCACCAACGGCCGCATCTACCGAATCGTAATAATTGATCCTTTCATCCCTACTCTTGAAACTGACGAAGTTCCAACTGTTGAAGGGACCGATTTTGTCCCCCTTCCAGAAGAAATCTACATACACCTCGCCGAAACGGTAAGAAAAACAATGAAGAAAATAAAATTTATGCTGTTAAACTGACACTTACTGCAGTAGATCTGTAGTGAAGATAAACACGCTTTGGTAAAAAACACCTCGACCGTCAACGGTTCGCGACTTCACGCCTTCAAAATCTTTGAGATAGGTAGCTCGGCCGGAGGAGTAGAGGGGCAGACAAGCTGACCTCTGATAACTCCAGAGTAGTACGGGACGCCTAGATGACGGCAGGATGGAGGAATGATGACGAACCACCGCGAGCTCCACCCATGCACCTTCTTATAGTCAAAAAGTGAGAACCCGGCCTGGGCAATGATAGTTAGGCTATCGGGATCAACCCTAACCGTGAAGAACCGGGCGAATTCGGTGCCCTCCGGCCGAATTTTATTTTCTTCACAAAGGGAGACAAAGGCATGAAGATACGCAATGGCCTTCGGGTGTAGATGGCCAAGAGAGCAGCAGCGGCAGAGCAGAAACCCCAAGACAAAAGGATGTGGGGGAATGGTCAAGCCGCAAGGGAAGAAATCAGCATAAACCACATACCCAAGACCGAAATCGTCGTTAGGGTGGGAATTAAAGGATGGTAGAAAAATTTGAGTACCTAGTGGGACCTCGACGCCTCTAAGACAATTAGAAAGAAAGGACAAGTTAAGGGAAGAAGGAGAAGTCTCACGGCTGGCCAGAAAGGGCTTCGAAGATTGCAGAAAAGAAGGGCGAAAGCTGTTTAAGGAACGAGAACCATGGATTGCTTCGACAGCTGGCGAAAAGTTGGCAGTAGCCTTTCTCTTCTTTGCGGCGGAGGAAGACATTGGAGAAATTCTGCAGGGAATCGAAAACGATGGCGATGAAAGCAACAACAGGGTACGACGGCAGATAAACGAAAGAGAAGGCAACAAGAGCAAGGGAGCGGAGGAGGAAAGAGAAGGAAGCCCAAAAGTTCGGACTTTAAAAGGAAGTTTTCTCCTGCCCAAATAAATATTAATATATATGCACAGACAAAAATAACATTTTTTTGCAGGAAGAAGATAGAGGACTACACGCTTCCTAAAGACGATTCAGAATTAGCCGAAAAGGGGACCTTACGTATTCTACATCGAAAACAGGCGAGAAAATTCAAAAAGGGTGACGCGAACCAAGCACGGGTCACGAGCCCTGCACATGACCTTTAAAAAATTTCATTCTCTCCAAATATGAAGAAAAAGAACTTGTGGGACTAGGATAAGGCAGGGACCAAACGCAGTCAGAATATGAGGCCTAGGGGGTAGCCGCAACTGCAAATTTTTTTAACGAGCCAGGACACAGAAGTTCTACTTTTCTTCATTAAAATTTAAAAAGATAGAACTTGTGGGACTGATGAGAAGGGATGAAATGGTACAACCCAAAAAGGACACTTAGTACATCCGGCCACCTCTAGCCGGATGAAAATGGAAAGACATAGAGTATCCGACCACCTTTAGCCGGATGAAATATAGCTCATGCAAGGAAAAATGTAATACGGCCGGTTGCCTGTGACCGGCCAAAGCTGCTACGGGAGGGTAAAATTATACTTATACATGTAAAAGGACAGGCTGGCAGCATGAGATCAGGTGTAAAAACGTTATAAATAGGGGTTCACCCCCATAAAATACGATACGCTATAATTGGCAATCAAACTTAAGTTCTATTCTGGCAAAAGGCTCTCTCTTTTTCTCTCTCGTTGAACTTGTGATCGAAACCAGGTAACATAAGGGTAGTAAGGAAGATCGAATTGGATAAGAATGAGTACTTCGTTTCAATTGTTTCCTAATGTTTCTAAGGCATTATTTAGTCTTCTTACATCTTAGTTAAACATCTAAACACCATATCTAGGTTTGAGGTATTTCAATCTACCCCCCTTAAAAGAACTTTGTCCCCAAAGTTCACATATGTACTTAATCATTCACGATACTCAAAGTCCTTAATCTCAATACCATATCTTATATTCACATTCACACATCTCAAGACTTGAAGGTCTGCCACAAGTCACAAGTACAATACACAAGTACTATACATATCTTATACTTACCACAAGTGTAATAACTTACACAAAATCACATCTTACACAAACTAAACAAACGACAAACATGTTCATTTACTAACTCAGAAGCGAGGATGCTCTACCCCCCTTAAAAAGGGGTACGCCCCGTACCCTATACAGACAATCTAGTCAGTAAATAACGAAGGGTACTTCGATCTCATCTTATCCTCTAATTCCCACGTCGCCTCTTTGAAATCCTGTTTAGACCAGAGAACCTTCACCAGTCGCACTGACCTATGGCGAGTGTCCGTAGTCTGACTATCCAAGATTCTCTGAGGAATCTCCACTGATCTCATATTCGGTTCTAATGTCAACCTCTCAGGCCCTATCACATGGGAGGGTGGTGCATGTACTTTTTCAACTGTGAGACATGAAAGACGTCATGCACTTCACCCAGCTCAGCAGGCAAATTTAACCTGTAAGCAATTGGGCCCACCCTCTCCGTAATCGCATAAGGACCAACAAACTTCAGGCCCAGCTTGCCCTTCTGCCCAAATCTAAACACACCCTTCATCGGTGAAACTCGCAGAAATACCCGGTCGCCCACTGCAAACTCTAGGTCTCATCGTCGAACATCAGCATACGACTTCTGCCTATCTTGAGCAGCTTTCATATTCTCCCTGATCTGCTGTACTTCAACCTTAACTTGTTCTAAGTATTCTGGTCCTATAATGACTGTCTCACTCGACTCATCCCAGCAGAGCGGTGTACGACATGGTCTACCGTACAACGCTTGGAAAGGAGCCATCTTGATCGAAGCATGATAGCTATTGTTGTAAAAGAACTCGATCAGATGCAACTTGTCAATCCAACTACCCTAGAAGTCTAAGGCACATGCTATCAGCATGTCCTCGAGTGTCTGAATTGTACGCTCAGTCTGACCATCTGTCTGAGGATGGAATGCGGTACTCGACTTCAGTTTTGTACCCAACGCTTCTCGTGTAGCTCTTCAGTACCTCGAAAGGAATCAGGTATCTCTATCTGACACTATGGTCTTTGGTATCCCGTAGTGTCTCATGATCGCCTTCTCAAACAACTCAACTAACTTAGTTACCTTCCAAGTATCCTTCATTGGTATGAATCGAGCTACTTTGGTAAGGCGATCCACCACAACCCATATCATGTTCAGACCTCCCCTGGTAGGCGGGAGTCCAACCACGAAGTCCATAGAGATATTATGAAACTTCCACTCCGGAACTGGCATCGACTATACCATTCCGCCCGGTCGTCGGTGCTCAAATTTCACCTTCTGGCATGTGAGACACCTCAAGATGAACTCGGTAACATCTGCCTTCAACCCCTACCACCAGAAGTATCTCTTCATGTCTTTATACATCTTAGAGGCTCCCAGATGGATGGAAACTGAAGAACAGTGTGATTCTCTAAGTATGCGGTCTTTCAAATCCACGTTGCCCCGTGGTATGCATAACCGGCCCTTAAGTCTGATCAGATCAACATCATGAAGTCTGAAGTCATATTTCTGACTCTCAAAGGTACCCTCTGTCAGCTTCTGTCTGACTTCCCTCATATACTCATCTGTCCTCTCAGCCTCTGCTGTCGAAGATTCAACTCCTTCTGAGTGAATATATATTTCAAACTCTTATGATCGGTGTAGATCGTCACACTAACCTCGTATATGTAGTGGCGCCATATCTTCAAAGGTAAAGACCACTGCTCCCAATTCTAAATCATGAGTGGGGTAGTTCTCCTCATGTTTCTTCAGCTGGCGTGAGGCATATGCCACCACCTTGCCATGCTTCATGAGCACGCAACCCAAGCCCCTGCGGATGTGTCACAATAAACCTCAAAGCCCTCCGTACCATCTGGAATGGTCAGAACCGGTGCGGTGGTCAGTGAGTCCTTCAACTCTGAAACGAACTCCCACAATCATCCGTCCAAACGAACGGTGCATCTTTCTTCATCAGACTGGTCATCGGCTTTGTGACCTTGCTACAGTCCTTAACAAACCTCCAATAGTAACCCGCCAAACCAAGAAAGCTCCAGTCATCGGCTTTGCGACCTTGGCCAGGTACGCACGGCATCAGTCTTTGCTGGATCCACCGAGATCCCAGCATCTGAGATGACATGACCCAGGAAAGAGACCTGGTCAAGCCAAAACTCACATTTGGAGAACTTAGCGTAAAGCTGGTTCTCCCTCAGTATCTCTAATACCTTCCTCATATGTTCCTCATGCTCAGCTCTCGACTTTGAATATATCAGTATGTCGTCGATGAATACCACAACCGACTTGTCCAGCTGCTCCCGGAACAAGTGGTTCATCAGATCCATAAACTTCGTCGGTGCGTTTGACAAACTGAACGGCATCACTGTGAATTCGTAGTGGCCGTATCGTGTCCGGAATGCCGTCTTCTTAATATCCCGCTCCTTAATGGCTATCTGATGATACCCCGATCTGAGATCAATCTTGGAAAACACAAATACCCCCTTTCAACTGATCGAATAGATCATCAATGCGGGGTAGTGGGTACTTATTCTTTACAGTCACTGCATTCAACTATCTGTAGTCGATGCAGAGGCGGAGAGTGTCATCCTTCTTCTTCATGAAGAGAACTTACACTCCCCATGGCGATACACTCGGTCTTATGAATCCCTTGTCTAATAAATCTTTCAACTGATCTTTTAACTCATTCATTTCTGTCGGAGCCATGCGGTATGGTGCCTTGGCTATTGGTCCGGTTCCTGGTAGCAGCTCGATGGTGAACCCTACCTCCTGAGTTGGTGGCATGCCGGGCAGTTCCCATGGAAAGAGGTCGGGGAACTCCGACACTACCGGTAAGTCGGGGTCAAACTTGGGGTCTCTCTCTATGTCCTGGACATAGCAGAGGTACACTTCTTCTTTCCTCCTCAACTCCTTATACATTGCCATAGCAGAGATGATCTTGGTCAAAGGCTCTCTGGGCCTCTGGCGGTATGATATTGTTACACCAGATGGACTCCTGAGCAGCAATCGATGCTCGGCGTAGAGGATACACCCTTGTGTCACTCCAACCAGTTCATCCTGAAGATAACATCAATTCCCAACTCCTTGAACTCAATAAAATTTACTAAAAAGTCTTCCCCCTTAATTCTGATAGTGGCACCTCGGTGGTAGCTAGTGCAACGAACCTTCTCCTTAGACGGGAGCATAACCGTGATGTCGGGTAGCTCATCAGCATCTAGCCCCAACCTTCTCGCAAACGATGCCGAGATAAAGGTATGCGAGGCCCCTAAGTCGAAGAGAACTGATGCCTCAATCCCATTAATCTGAAAGGTGCCGGTGAGGATAGTACCGCTTGCGTTGGCCTGATCCTGTGTAAGTATGCTTAGCGAACCTTCCGTACCGAGTCCATAACCTAATCGTATTTCACAAGCTTCATGAGTTATGATGGTATAACAAGAGTCGTAATAATTAATATGAACCACACTATTATTTTATTGAAAACCATCCTTTCTACATCATGCGCTTCTTCCTTACATCTCCTTCCTTATCTCATACAAAAACATTACATGGCTAATATTGTCTAAAGGTTAGGTTTAACCGTCCAGGTCTCATGTGGTCGCATTAATCACTGCTGACGATGCTGTATTCAGCTTAATTCTCTTAATCCCATGATACAACATTCTTGATTCTCCTCCCATAACTAAAACATCTCCAGATTTAAGTACTAACTTATTAGCACGGTCCACACGCCTCTGCTCGTCGTATAAAATCTCCACGTCATCCCCGATGGACCAAGACACTACGGGTATCCCTCTTTCGAGAGACTCCGTTGTCTCGTCCTTATCATAATGTAATTTGAGTTGCCCATCTTTCTCGTAGAAATTAACAATGTAGAGGTCTGCTTGTATGTCCGGGATCGGGTCAACTTCCAACTGCTGAGCGATCTCCACGACTTGTGTAATAAACGGATGGAACTCTTCAGGTATTCCCGGTGGTGAGACTCCATCTAGTGCTCTCGTGGTCTGGTACGTCTTGGCATACGGATTCCAATCCTTGCCTAAGCTCATCATCTTTAACTTCATCCTTGCTCCTCCTGGGTACTCTGGTGTATAAAAACCTCCCGGTCCCACCCCTAACTAACTGCATCTCCTGATGATGGCTATTTGTCCCGTTCACCATTCACCGTCGGTTGTTCCGGTTGTTTAATTCTCTTCTAGTTTCAAACTCCCAAATCCTAAAACATTTCATCCATCTTAGATTATTAATTACTTATACATTACTTAACCCTTAATGATCCCCACTTGACAACCTCCTAAGTTCTTACAACTTTACCTTACAACTTAACCTTAAACTTTTAAAATCATTTACTTAACTTAGTCCCTTATGTCCTTACATTTCTAATCATCATTGCCCTCTTAATGGTGTACCATTAATACCACTTATCATTCTTAAAGTTTCTTTTTTTTATGTCTTAAGGGTCGACCGACCCACCGACCGACCAACCCCTGGGTCGGTCCATTCTAGTACCTTTTTTGTTCCCTAAAACTCACCCGACCGACCCAAGGCCAGCCCAACCGACCCAAGACCCTCTGGGTCGGTCCATCCTAGAAACATTTTTGTTCGTTAAATTTTGCCCGACCGACCCTCCAACCGTCCCAACCCCTTGGCTTGGTCAATTCCAGAAACATTTCCGCTGGTTTAACAAGGTCCGACCGACCCAGACAGGGTCGGTCCCCTAGGTCGGTCCAGTGCAGAACTTCTCAAAAATTGTCTAATTGTTCCCAAACTTTCCCACAAGTTACCCCCACATGTCCTAACATCATTTAGGCACTTAAACTCACCTTAAAACATCCACCAAACTCATTAATTCACCCACCAAAGATCTTCTTAAAGATTTACTCAATTCTTACTAAAACTCCTAACACTTAACATTTAATTCCTTACATTCCTAACATGTAATTTACCTAGAACTTCAACTAACCAAAGTGTTCCCTCCTTAACAATTTAACCACTCCATAAGCATCATCATTTCATTTACCTCAACTTCCTCAAGGTCATGTACCTAGCTCACACCTAAGTCATTTCAAGACTTTACACCTTATTTTCCTTCAAACTTTGAACAAGTTTCCTAACTTCTCTTCTCATGGTTTTGGTGGCTAAAATTCACCATCACAGCCCCTAGTTCCTCCTAGACATTCCTAGATCATCCTAATTCTCAAGAACACCTTAAACTCATTCTTTTTCATCAAAACAACTCCTAAAGTTTCCTAGCACTCCCTTACTCATTAAATCTCCTTGGAACATCTTAAACACCAAGTTTCTTCACCAAATTTTGACATGGCTTCCCTAGTATATTACTACACCCAAGCACTTAGGTTCTCCACCATTAAAATCTATGAACACTCAAATCCTTAATACACCATCCTAGCACACAATATACACCTAAACTACACTACATCACAATATAGTGCAGAAACTTAAATTGCTTAGCACTTAGGGACTTAAATGACTTGGCTCTTAGGCCCTTAAATGCATAAATCTTAAACACTAAATTTCCACAATATATATAGCCTTTGACCTGCAAATACATACAACAAGGCTCCCATTGCAATATAAATGTTCTTATAATTCACCTTAACATTATTTATCTATCTCCTTTCTCATTTGCTCCTTAGTTACAAGTTCTCAATATGATCATGTTCTTTCTCCTAAGTTTTATAACCCTTAAATAATGTAAACTCTAATCTAAGCTTATCATATACCTAAACCATTCCCTTAAACAATAAAACACCTTAAGGTAAACAATTTACCTTGTTTTCTCAAGTTCCTCTTAACTTTCTCCTTAGGCTCTTTCCTTGGACAATCTCGGCCACCAAATTAATTCCCCTTGCCAATGTTCTAATCAATATCCAATGACTCCAATGAGTGCTAAATAATACACTAACCTTAAGGAACCATACCTAGGTTAAAAATGTGTTTTAAGGTATAAAAATGAATATTTACTTTTGAAGTCTTAAGGTAAGCTTGGATATGAACCAAGAAGGACCTCCTCAAGTCCTTGGAGAATAGAAACAAGCTAAAACAAGGCATAAAAACAAGGCCCCGTGAGTGGTAATTTTTCGATAATGGAGAAAAGGTGATGGAAACCTAGTTTTTCTTACATTTTCCTTACCTTAAGAGGATGGAGAAGCTAATGAAGTCTTCAAGCTTGTTTTTCCTCCTTTAATGGTGGTTTTCCTTGGCACCAAAGTGAAGCTTTTGGAGATTTGAAAGGATAGAAAGAAAGAGCTTGAGCTAACTAAGAGAAATATGTGCTTGGTTTTGATTTTGGAGCTAAAATGAGCAAGTTATGGGCAAGACAAGATGGAGCTAGCATGGGGGCTGTTCTTACTTGAATGAAGAAGAGAGGAGGCAGATGAAATCAATGGGAAGAAGAAAGAAATGAAGAAAGGATGAGAGAGGTGAGTTAAAAGAGATATTTTCCTTAAAAGCAAATAGTAATCAACTTTACTTTCCCTCTTCTTTTACAATCTTGGCTGCCACACTTAGGTGACTCACCACCTTAAAAATCAGCCACCTCTTATAATAGGGTTATTTATGGTCTTGTTTGACCAATTAATTAACTTATATTGACTTAAGGCTAAACTAGGTACTATTTGGCACTATTCACAAATTAGTGCACATATTTGTGAAACTTTTGATTTCCCATTGTTTTAGGCTTCCTAATGTGATACTAAGTAGTACACAAGTTGATTAAGGTGTAATCATGGGCATTTAGCCACTTAAAACCTCTTCCTAAGATAATTTTTCAAAAATGTGCTTTAAGAGTCCTTAAAGCATAATTTGTACTTTAATTTGTTTTTGGGCTTGGTTTCCTTTGGTAATTGGTTTAACATGTCATTTATAATGCTACTAAAGTCTAAGAATGATATTTGGGTGTTACTCAAAGTTACTCCAAGCTTAGAGCACATTTTTGCTTAGATTGCTCTTATGGTGTTTCCTTGTGAAATTGTTTCCTAATGTTTCTAAGGCATTATTTAGCCTTCTTACATCATAGTTACACATTTAAACACCATATCTAGGTTTGGGGTATTTCACTCAGGCACTGGCTAGCCAAGAAACTATCATTGTGTTCCATCTTTCCCAATTCTGAAATTGAACGTCCTCTCGAACTGGTTGCTTCAGTGTACCATCAATGAACCCGAACTTTTTGCTTTAAGGGAAACCATCATCTTCTTCTTGCAGCCTCCGAAGCTCTCGCCTGGTTGATTTGAGAAGATGTATCCTAGAACCATCGCAGGGTGATCATTCAAGCTTAGAAAGTAAGGATCATTACTATCGCCTCCCATCCTCCTTGCCTCTCCCGCTGTACCGCTAGACTTATCTTTGTCTGTCATGGTGTCTGAGACGAAGGTTGATGATGAACAAAAATTGTCGAAGAAGAAGAAGATTGAATTATGAGAGGAGGAGGAATCGAAAGCCTTGCTCTAATACCATCTTGAATTACCGAGAACTGAATCTTGATTTTATAAAATTGACTTGTTACAGAAATGATATTAATGTGTTTGTACAAGAGATACCTCTCTATCTGTCTATTTTTCAATAGTACGGGACGTGGCTATAGATTTATATACAGCCATTCTAAGATACAAGGGAAGAAATATAACGGGACTCTTAACAGAATAGACAACTAAAATAAACGGACTGACAAACTAAATAATTGACTAAGTAATAAGAATGTTGTATTCTAACATACTCTTCATGAATCGAGCATATATGATGCTGGCTCAAGAGATATGATCCTATAAATATATGGGTGTTCTTCACATTTTTTTTTTGATAATTGCTGGAAAATCTAGTTACAATGGCAATACTATGGCATAGTGCCTTTCTCGCCTAAATTGACAGGTAGGGGCACTTGGCCCAATTGCCTCAAGGGCAAAGCAAATGATAAGAGAAACCAACATAAGTCTACCATACCTTTCTAGCCCTACTAATCTTACTAGTTAAGAGGGACCCTTAAATCTATTTAGCCTTCTTCTTGCCCCGCATGGCCACCTTACTAACTCGTGAAAACTTACTAAAACCTAGGGGTCCAGTCCCCCGAACTCTTTTCCCCTTATCGTTAGCTGTACTCCTAGAGCATTTATCAGACTCCTCTTTTGACTCTTCACTCTCGACGTGACCTCTCCGGCGATAGCTCGTTCTCTGTTCTCGAATGATCTCTTCATAATTGGATAGGGCAAGCTTCTCGTTAGGGACGGTGCATCCGAGCTGCTTGGCAAATATGAGGGTTTGTCTTGCTTCCTCTTTAACAACTGCCTCCTCAGGATCATCATCGGGGTCATCTTCCTGCTTAGAGGGTCCAGCAGGCTCGAACCCAGGGGGAAACTCCGGCTCCTCGAAGAGGCTCCTAAGACCCCCATCATCCATGTTTTCCTCCATCAGTTGGGTCTGGCGACCACCAGACTATAACCCTATTCTATGACCAGGATCACCAGAACCGTCACCAATCAGGCCTGGACCAAAACCTACGGCAGCGTCATTGCTAAGCTTATCGAACCATTGGGCATCTTCCTCCATCCCTCCCCTCACGTTGTTGACGATATCCTCCATAACTGGATCTAAGCCCGATCCCTTAACACTAAACGGCTGACGAATGGAGACTGGCGCCCGAGCACCCGTCTCCCCTGCCACTTGAAATTGATCCCGTTGGCACCACCAGGACGATTCTGAGCGGTGGGGGGAGGCTGCGGCTGCTCACGAGCAACTGGATAACAACCCGTGCCGGAAAAATAAGGCGAGGAACCCCAAACTTGCGCTTGCCCCCACCATCCAGATTGATCACAACTCTGCATCAGGTACACTGGCCAATATCCAACTGGGTACATCCAACTCGGGAATGAGTAAGGCACACCGCTCCAATAACCATTGTACACCCCACCCATCTGGAAACCTCCACCATCATTAAAGCTGGCATAATTAATATTATCTGCTTTAGCCTTTTCACTCTTGGGACATGCCGACGACTCCTCGGTTGATGAGCAGCGCAAACGACAGCAACAACTGAGGCAAATTTGAATTTTTGACTGTTGTTGCGACTCCCCGTAACAGACGCATGTTCTTCACCTCCATCCATGCACGCGCCACCAGCAAGCACGTCCAGACTGCCTGGAGGCACCACACCCGTACCACCCTTAACGTCCTTACCAGAACCACCATTTGAAAAAAAAAAACGGTAACACTGTCTAAAAATTACATAATTTAACTGTATTTTATAGAATGAACATATTTCTTTTGTTTTCTGGTCTCCGTCAAATGTCAATAATCAATTAATAAAATTCTTTGCAAGCCATGTTTGACAATTCAAAGTGGTATATATTTTTCAGAAGAAAATGGTGAAGCTGTGTTCATAGCGGAAGCACCGTAAGCAACCTCCTTTAATCTTGACCGGTCAAAGCATACAGAAGGTTTTCAAACTTGCTTTCAAGATCGTAGTATATTTTATATTTCAGCATATCTTTACGAAAACTATCACAACAATATTTCTTTTGTACCTTTTGTTTAACGAAATGGGCATCGTTTCTGTCAATATCCTGATTCTTCCCAAAAGCGATCTGCTAATTACCGAAGACCACTCGCCCTAAAAGTAGTTACATTAAATTTAATCACCCTCCGTGATAGTAAGAATTTAACAAAGCATCTGCTTGGAATTGAATCTTATCATAGCCATATCGATATTACAATCATATAATCCATTGTAGCTTAGAAGTTTACCGAGGATGGATGGATTTGTCAACGTATTGTCTTGTCTTGTCTTAAATTTTATTTTATAATAGTATTATTTTTATTCACGTATCTATCTGATTTAATGTGTAAAGTAAAGTTGGCAAATCGATCGAAGAAGATATCATATCATATTTTAATTCAAATTCTCGAGAATCTAGACAGTCTTATTACGTAGGATCCCTCCTAAGTTAATATACTAGAACGATAGGGTACGTGTGGAATGACAATAATAAGAGATTTTGCTGACTTGTATCCATGCTACCTTATGTTGTGGTCGATGCGTGCAATTTAATGCTCCCCTAAAATTAGGCATGGAAGTTTATATTAATACAGTACATATTCTGGTTACGCTTCCATATAGATATATTTAATAAAAAAAAGAATACGCTTGTATATAAAGAAAGGAAAAGACAATATAGTAGTAGTATGCTTTTAGTGGGCGGGGGAGTCCCATATCTAAAGTAGATTTTGTGTGCATGTGTGTGGATATATTATTATACATGTCATTACTTGGCAACGACACTTGCATTAATACATTTTGACCGTTGTGATACTGTAAAAGAAACCAAAAACTTGAATCAGACATGAATCCGATACGGATTGCTTGATTCGATCTTACGAATTTGACCGCTCGTTCATCACATCTCATCTGTGGGCATATTATATTTACATATGACCTTTTCCTCTTCAATACAAAATCGGATCGATTTTCTCTATCTCCAATGCATCTTCGATCGGAACTAGATTCATTGATAACTAGTAGAAAGGATGATATATAGGATCAGTGGAGGAATAATCCCATTATAAACTAAGCATATATATTTTGCTTTCTATGACGGGGTTCCTTGTTCAACTTCTCATAATATGGTTTTTAAATATTTCAATTGAATTATATTAATTTCTATGGTCATTTGAATATATTTTCTAAACTATAGTGTCGTCCTCAGAGACGTGGGACGGGTCGTATCTTTGAAAAGGCGGATATAAATATGTCTTCCTACCAGACTACCAGTTTTCATCATCGCGATTTCGATTGTGGAGAAGGAGCCATGTTCTAATATGGAGAGTGCCACATATCAATATTTTATTGGAGAGAAATAAAAAAAAAAAAAAAAATAGAATAAGGGGAATAGTCACACGTGTGTACGGGAGTATCAATGGGGGAGTATATGGGTAGGAGAGAGAAAACTATTTTTTTTTCAAAATATCATAACGTACAAAATATAAGTGCAAAAATAAAATAAATTATACCATTGTTCACCATTTTTCGTACTCTTCAAAACAAGATGCGTTATGGATATGTTTTGGTAAATTTTAAATTTTTTATTTTTTGTATATACATATTTTTTAAGATTAATTGTGAATCATAAGTTTAAGCAAAGTGAATCAAAGGTTTGTTAAAAAATGAATCAAAAGTTGTTACAAAGTGAATCAAAGTAATAAAAGTGAATCTCATAAGCATATATTGTTTAACTAAAGTAAGTGATTAAGAGGTTTAAGAAATGTGAATCATAGGTTTTTATATAGTGAACCTTTCTTTTATTGAAAATGAATCATTCGTTTTATAAAAGTATTTTTCTAGTGTGAATCAAAGGTTTAAGACAAGTGAATCAACGGTTGTTAAAAAGTGAATCAGAGGTTGTTACAAAGTGCATCAGAGTGAATCTTGTATGCATATATTATTTAACTAAAATAAGTGATTAAGAGGTTTAAGAAATGTGAATCTGAGGTTTTTATAAAGTGAACCATTCATTTATTGAAAATGAATAATTTGTTTTTAAAAAGTGAATCTTATGTTTAAGAAAGTGAACATTTCATATAAAATAATGTGAATGCTTTATGTTTTGTTAAAAGTGAACCTTAATCCTGCACTACAAACCCTAAAAATTCCTTCGACATTTTTAGCATTCCTAGGGTGGTTTTTAGGGTGTTTGGGGGGGGGGGGGGGGTAGGGTAATCTTTTGGCATTAGTTATGCACTTTATATTGTCGTCACTGACTTGATAGCTTTTTAGGGTTTGTGGTTTAGGGTTTAGGGTCTAACCCTAAACCCTACACTACAAACCATAAAAATGTCTTCGATATTTTTAGCTATCCTAGGGTGGGGTTTGGGTGTTTGGGGGGTAGGGTAATCTTTTTGGCATTAGTTCCACTTTATATTGTCGTTACTAACTCGACCGGTGTAAGATTCATTTTGTTAATGAATAAGGTTCATTTTATTATGAAGAAGATTCATTATGCTAATGAATAAGATCCACTTTGTAATATATACTCATTCTAAAAACATAAAATTTTAAGTTTACCAAAACATATCCATGATGCATCTTGTTTTGAAGAGCACGAAAAATGATGAACAATGGTATAAATTTTTTAATTTTTGCACTTTTAATTTGTAAGTTATAACATTTTGAAAAAATGATTATTTTCTCTCTCCTCCTAATAAAGCAATATTCAGCATTCAAGACCCTCCCCGTGTGTATGAATCTTCATCCCCCTCTTTTTCCTTTTCTTTACACTTTTTTTCCTTCCTTTATTATTTTCATTTATTGAGCCAATCACATATTAACACATGTTTTATCTCCACGCTATACCCTGGCGCAAGAGCCAGGGTCGTCGTTCCGTTTCATCATTCTCTGGCTTCCATCACAAGTTGAGATACTGCCGACAAAGAGATGATTTCATAAATGACCTGGCAATTTGGGTCGATGGGTTGGGTTGATATCAACCCTAACCCAACCCATTTAAAATATCATCAACCCAAGCCAACCCAAAAATGGATGGGTCAGAGAATCATGACCCTAACCCAACCCACTTAAAATCTTTCAACCCTGACCCAACCCACCCAACCCATTTTTTAAGCATACAATAATTTAGATGGATTAGGAGTAAAAATTAATAAAAAAATCCAAAAACATCGAGTGCGAGCTGGCACACAAATTAGAATGGAACAAAAGGAAGATAAGTGATCTTGCTTGATCAACCCAACTTTAAACGAATTTCATGTTATGCGAAGAATCTAGAGTACTGCGGGGAGGCTTATGTGTATAAATGGTTCTTCAAACTTGGAAATTTCCCGTGAAAAGAATAAGTCGTACTTTATCCGTAAGTTTATTTTTATCATCTGTGCCTAGAGCTCTACCTTTGTTGGGGAGGAATCCTATATAGATATGCACATGATTCTAGTGTCCTTAATAAAAAAAGGGAACAAAAATGAAAATCTTCATTATACATTAGTGAAATACACTAAAGATAAATCTTCTAAAGTTAGAAATAATTAAAACTGAGTGATCAAAGCCTTTAAAAACCGAGTGCTCTTGCTTGAGAAAAGTACAATCACAATCACTTAATCGTTACCTATAGTTGAGGAACTTTTATGCAGCAAGCTATCCGCACTGCTGGCTTCAGAATTCACTGAGAGGTCTATAATAAAGATCCTACTTACAAAAAATATATATCACCTACTTTTGTTCACCATTCTAGATAATCTAAACATACCTATGTTCTCAAGAACGTAATGGTAGTGAGAATAAGAAAAACAATCCTTGGACAGAGATGAAGATCGATATAGACATTAACAATGGCGTAGAGAATAAAGATGGATATGAGTCTGCAAGATGAGAGCATTAGGATTTTCAACATTATGTTAAGGTCTGGTTGGGCCCTTTGTTTGATATGCAGCTGGTTAAGCCATCTGCTTAGTTAAGATTGTGTGATATTATTAAAGGTTGGATAGTCCAACTGCACTTGCGCTTAAGACTAAGGTGTAATTTGATCTGAAAATAATATATATACATATATGTGAATTAATATTTTTATTTTTTATTATTAACAAATATATTTTCGGGTTTCGGGTTGGGTCATGGGTTAGATCTTTACCCTAACCCAACTCACAAAATTAGCCTATTACCCTAACCCAACCCAAAAAATAAATGGGTTAATAATCATGACCCTAACCCGCAAAAGTATGGGGTTGGGTTCGGGTTGGGTTTTGGGTTGGATGAAAATTTCCAGGTCTAATCATATACGAGTAGAGGTGCACACTACCATGATACAACCTTTAGGTTTGGTTAAAACAATTGAGACACACGATATATTTGGATCAGCCCAAATGTTATGTATTAGCCTAAATAATGTACGGTAGAAATCGCAGAATAAGTGACAATTAAAGTATCCTATAATCACAGGTTATGAGCCGTGGTATACAGAATTGAAATACCCCAAACTTAGATATGGTGTTTAAAAGATGAACTAAGTTATAAGGAGGCTAAATAATACCTTAGAAACATTAAGAAACATTTCTAATCAAAGAAAACATAAGGAAACACCAAAAG